>JAHLJT010009419.1:44907650-44948019 GCA_031308135.1 Acheta domesticus
TGTGATTGCGAGTCTCCGCATCTTCACTGTCTGGTTGTGTGCATAGGAAGGCAGAGGGATAGCAAATCTCCTTAAATATTCCCCCGTTAATCGGAATATTTACTGTTTCTATTACTCCTTTCCGCTGTATATTACTACTTCGTACTCCACGCTTTATATCTAACCTTGTAACTCAATAGCCTAGGATGAAATCGATATATCTTGAGGGTCTTCCACCTTCAATCGTGTGATACATTGTCGAAGGCCTGGTAGACATTGCCAAGCATTCTAAAATTACGTTTTCGTTTCCTAATATCATTCAAAATGACATTATTTAGTAGCAAGATTTTCTTACAGCCATAGGAACCTTACGTCATCCTTTCTGTTCAATTTGAAAACGCATGGTTCTCCTCTAGGTGACTATACATTTTGTTAGCTATGGCTGCAATTTTAGCTTTGTACATTACTGATACAAGTGATTTGACTGTAGTTCTTCGCCAAAGAACTGTCTCCTCCCGCTTTGGGTAGCAAATAAGTGATGCCACGTGTAAGACATTCCGGGAGTTTCTTCGAGTTTTTCTAAAATATTATTAACAGCCTTTGCTACATGAGTATGTATTGCTGTTAATTTCTTAATCCAAAACTTCTGTATTTTATTAATTTATTTAGGACATTTCCAGTTTCCCATGTTCTTAATTACTTGGAAGAGGTCATCTTCCGAGAATTCGTGAACATGTTCCACTGTTTCCACTAGTCCCTCGGCAGCATCAACTTCAGTTTGAACCCACCTTTCGTCTTTGTTGTAGAATCCGCTTTCTTCCCAGATTCCTGCCCAAAGTGTTTCGACCTCATTAAGGAGGGCAAGCATTGACGTTCGAGTTTTGAGACACATTGCTATAGAATCGCTTAGCGTCTATTTCAAACAACTGATTCTGTACACGGAAATCTACTTCATATTTGTAACGTCTTCTTCGCTGAGCCCATGCTTGGATTGCTCTTTTAGCTTCTCAAGAAACATTAGCCTTGTGTATGAAGTCGTAGGGTTTTGCAACCAGTAATCATCTGAATGATCTTGCTGTCCGGGTGACGCCGCGTCAAACGCTGTGTTGCCGACGTTTCGACCATCTTGTTGTGGTTTTCCTCAGAGCTGGTCTGCCAACTTCTAGCAGACCAGCCCTGAGGAAAACCACGATAAGATGGTCATAGCTTACAATGCCTTTCGATGGGGCGTCACCCTGGACAGCCAAGATCATTCAAGCATTAGTCTTGTTGTGTCATTTCGAATTTGGTGTTTTTGTTCAAAATGGAGTGTTTTTCGCTCAATTTAGAGGTGTGCGTTGATTTAAAAAATGCCTTTGCTAAGAGTGATATTTCAGGCGAATGTCCGCCATCCGTTCATATGTTTTTTCGCCCATGAGGTACAGAGCAGTTTACTCTGTTTCGCTGCCGGCCGTCGGTGTTCTTGGGTGGCCCAAAATTTTCTGGGATACGAGCTATTAATTTGCATACACGATGGATTTTTTTTTTGCTGGGACTTTCCAGCCGGCAGAATTTTACCCTTTACGTTCCTCTGGGACGCATACGTCACCATACACTAGACACCAACACATATTGCGAGTTCCTCTGAACTGAAGTAAGCAGAACACGAGGCCCTCCTAGACAGCACCTACATGAGAGACATGCGACAAACCACCATGCCCAAGGCGGGACTCGAACCCGCGACAGTTCGGACCAAAGCGCTGAGTCGGTAAACGCTTCTAGCCACCTCGGCCATCCAGGCCGCCAATTTATTTCAGTAAAAATATTTAGATCTGTACCTTGGGTCTGTACCATACCAGTTTAGGACAGAGTTCGCTGTCTCTACCACTCTCTTAGTTTTAGCATTTTCATATATTCTTCTCAACGATGCACGAGTTTCGAATGGAAGTAGACGAACTCTTTCTATTTCGCGTCGAAGGACGTTCCGCATCATGTCCTTGTGTGAATGATACCCAGATGATTCTCTCCACTGATGGATGTTTTATTGGAAAGAAATGACCCTACTAGAGAACCACCGTTTTCAGGGGTATTATTATTATTATTATTATTATTATTATTATTATTATTATTATCATCATCATCATCATCATCCCTCTATATCACGACAAAAGATGTTATGAGTCGGCTGAATATAAAGTCTACTCCAGGTTGCAACCAGCTACCTAAGGAGCAGATCTAAGGACTGTCGGTGCCTCTACAATACTTTGCGCAAAATGTGGACTGTTCCGAATAAAGCGATTTCTTGCCCTTTCCAATGAATTACGTGGGAATTTAGACAATTTCTTACACAAAGTTTGCGGAACAGGTTCCAGAGATCCGATAACTATCGGTACGACCTGTGCTTTTACGCCCCACATTCGGCTGATCTCGATTTCCAAACTCTTGTATTTAAGACTTTTTCCTGCCTTTTTGGTAACGACGTTTTGATTGCAAGGTACAGCAACATCGACAAGTAAACACGATTGTTTCTCCAAATCCCGGATAACAATTTCCAGTTTGTTTGCCGCTATCGTGCGATCAGTTTGAATTTGTTAATCGTACAATATCGTACTCAATCCAACAGACGTTACCTGTTTTGGTGAGTGTTCGTACCACTTCCGGCATGTGTTTGGAACTTCGAAGGTGGTACAGATCTGCCAGAGGAGGTAGCTACACACCCTGTCGTGTCTTTTCAAATATTCGGTGCTTGCTAGGTTTGGACAAGCTGAGACAATATGATCAATGGTTTCTACGTATTCCTGGCAAATGCGGCATTTATCATCTTGGGAAATTTTGAAAACCGCTTTATCATAACGTCGTGTTCTCAACGCCTGATCTTGGGCAGCTATTACAAGTGCTTCCGATCCTGGCTTCATTCTTCCCCTTTTGAGCCACATAAATGATTGATCTTTATTGATCTGTGCTCTGTCCATTCGTTTCAAATATTGTCCGTGGAGTGGTTTATCTTTCCACAATTTCTTTAACATTTTTTGTGTCTCACATTTCGTGTTAAGTAGCATCAGAAGTTCAGTGCCTCTGTCATTCTGCGTGTCTTGCACAGTTTTCTTTGCAATACTCCTTGTTGCACTAACAATGCCACTATTTCCCATTCTTCGCTCAGATATCATGGTCTGCTTCATTAGAGGGTCATCTTGATGGCTGACTACATACTTTATTATTATTATTATTATTATTATTATTATTATTATTATTATTGTTATTATTAGCCTACAACATACCATAAAGAGCAAACGCCTCCTGCTTTAGCAGATTACAGTAGGTTGATATTTGTAAAATCACTCAAGTAAATCATCAGAATCATCAAGACAATATAAAGCGAAACAAATAGTAGTTTATAAGGAACTGTAGTAAAACAAACTATAAGATAACAATATATATGAACAAACAAAATAATTGCTATGAGAAACTGTATAGTAGCTTTAACAAAATATATGAGCAAACCAAATAGTAGCTATAAGAAACACTAGTTGCACTAGGGATCAAGTGCATTAAACCTACTCTGCTCATGTTATTCGTTCATTAATAGCGTTTAGAAAATATAAGATAAAAATAAATTATTAGTTACAAGAAACACTAGTTGCACTGGGGATTTTGTCGAATTAAGACTTACTTATTAACGCGCTTTAATTCACAGTGAAGAGGAAGTTGGAAAAAGAAAGGAATAAGGCAGTGGTGTCAAGGTCTGCTACTGGTGGCAGTGGCACGCCTCGCGACACCGTGCCTTGCCACGAGCTTCTCTGCACCACTAGTGTCCGCTAGAGGAAACTATTAGTAACCCCACCGTTTTACAATGGTGATGGCGTTGTCCGCTTGTGGCGGGGTTATGAACTGCGTGGAGAGGCGATTTCGTCGTGGCACTCGTGACTCGGACTCCCGCTCGTGGCATCGACTTTGACAACACTGCAATAAGGCATTACAAATGAACAAATTGATCATATTGTATTAATTTTAAGGTTTTTTATTTGTCATTCTGTATTTTTGACTTTAATCTCTAGCCCGACACACAAATAAGCAATCGCATACGTGTAAAAATAGTTTTGAATATTTGAATAAGATAATGATATTTGTTCCTAAAATGTTAGTTTCCCTAATGCGGACATGGGAAGTGTTAACCTACGAGAATAAGATAAGAACAAACCCATATACTCTTTATCGAAGAACTTTGTAATTATTTCTTCTAAATTTATTCATGAGCTGAAGGGTTTCGCACTGCTCTTGACAATGTTTTTTCCCGCAACATGGAAAATCATGCAAACATTTATTTTTTATCTTCTGCGTCCTAGTTTCTATTCATTGGCATTTATTGCATGAAGTATTCAGGATAGAAACATCTGATACTATATGCATAATGAACAAACCGTGTTCAAAACCTTCAAGATAACAAATATGTCACAAGAAACCAAATATGTGACATTTGGAATACATATTCCTTTACAGATAACACATTACAATAGTTTTACTGTAGAAGCCTGATACTTAAACTCAATGTTGTTACATTCGTTATTAGAGAAAGAAAATTATGTCAAGTGGAATTTTATGATGGATAGGCAAAGACACACTCGTTTGCTAGTGACAATTTCGTCCTTGTGTTTCTCAGTATGTGAACTTCCTCTTTGAAACAATTTAGCTTGGTGAAATGTTTACCTTCATTGAGCGGTTGATATCGGCGGTAATTCGGCTGGTTATTAGTCTGTAATGAAAATAATTTGTACAGTAAAACATTAAGTAACCGGAGGTTATTAACATACTGTATTAACCGCACTAATAACAAACTATAACGCATTGACTCGTAAATCCTCGTAGATCCTTGGAAAAGGATTTGTCATACGATTCCATAACACATTTTCATTCAAGTTACCATTTCGTCATCAATGTTCAGTCATATCCAGTGGCGGAGCTTCCTAATAGGTTGCAAGGCGGAGCCGTATTTTATGAAGAGCAAAAACTGCTTTTCATTTTTAAAAAAATGCATCACTTTATAATGTTTTTATTGATAATTTTCGAATGACAATTACATGACTCGTCTAGCTTTGTAGTTTTGGCATCTTGTACTTCCACTCAATTGCGAACTTACATGAAAGAAAGAACAAAGGCTCTGCTTTTTCGGAGCCTTCAACGCATGCGCAGAACGTGTGCCCGCGAGACGCAGATGTTCTGTTAATACGGGCTGTTTGATAACCCGAAGGCCTGCCTCGGGGATCCTTTCGGCAAACCTCGAGATCAGTCAGGGCCAGTGACGGGCTCTCTCACGCGAAGACACCTACTCACCCCCCACATAAACAATCACACAAAAATTAGCCCAGCTTTTGGGAATGACCAACCTCACAGGTGCTGAAAGAGGTGTCTTGTAAACAGTAAGCCGCTGGCGGTACAATTTATTAAAATCGGTACTGTTCACACGCAATTCGGTTAATTCATACTTTTGGAGTGAAATATCATGTAGATGGTGTGGAAAATTTATTCTTCGTATTTTTCTTATAGACCAAAATAAATACTTTATTATTTATAATAAAATTAACATGTCTTAACAACTGCTGTTGTTAGCGGCAGAGACAAAGAGAGCAAAATAAATGAATCAGTAATTATAATAAACCTGGATGATCTTGGCTGTACGGGTGACGCCGCGTCGAAGGCTGTGTTGCCGACGTTTCAACCATCATATCGTGGTCTTCCTCAGGGCTGGATCCAGCCCTGAGGCAATCCAGCCCTGAGGAAGACCACGATATGATGGTTGAAACGTCGGCAACACAACCTTCGATGCGGCATCACCCGGACAGCCAAGATCATCCACATGACTCCGGCCGCGGAACGACTTCATATAATAAACATGTTTCCCACCCATCTGGTTCTATCATTTTTAAATTGTTTTTGAGAGCAGTGAAATAAATGTTTGTCCAACATGAATGTGGACCACTGTCCTGTCCAGGTTCTGGCTCTGAGCGGGCTCTCGGTTTACGTGACAACGACCCTGCGACGTCTGCATGAACGATTAAATTGTAAGAGCTCAGTTGAGATTCCAGTTCAATTTGAGTTCCAAATCTGGAATAAGCAACAAAGAAGTTTGACTTTAAGAGTTTTCTGCTTCTGGAAAATGCCCTCCCACATACTGTACGTTTAACTGTTGCCACAATCCAGGACAAGAAATTTAAATGTCAGCATGTTCACTCAAATTGTTAGTCTTTTTTCCAAGTGATTTTCACGTCCTCAAACCGCAAAATGAGGTGATAAAAGGAAGGCGGGCTTTTCCGGCACAGGGAAAATATGAAAAATGCCTAACATGTGTGTCTACTAAAACAACCAAAAAAATTCTTTGTAAGGCGCAACACAATATCTCTGAAGTGATAGAATACATACATTGCACATTGTAGGGACAACGATATGAATGAGACATTTTTTTCTGATGTTTGTATTAAATAGCCAGATAAAAAATAACTAATATATTCATTAATTCATCCTCGTACATTTTATTATTATATATCACGGCACTCACTCGAGCGGCAGCTCATCATAAGTCTAGCTTTTTACTAGTAGTGCACCTTATCACTTCAAAGCTAAACCGCGTTTCATTTAGCTCTTGAAATGACCTACGTAAAGCTGAAAGATATTACCATGTCCATTACTTTAATCTTATCCACACAAACACACATACACTCGGAACAAGCTCGTTGGCATCATCAGTGCAACGAAAATAGTTACTTGAAAGTGGATTATCTGAACGAGACGGCGCGTCATTACAGTGTTAATGCCATGCCAAAATCTAATCGTTGAGAGGCTTTCGAAAACTCGTTTTTAGAGACGGGACCTACTCCACAACTCGCCCGGTATCGGAGGTGCGGGTCTGAGTTTGAAGAGACCTCGAAACCCGCGTTAAAGGCTCCCCACCGCATTGCCACCGCCACCACCGCCGCCGCCACCGCCCACCACCACCGCCGCCGCCACCACCGCCGCCACCATCGTCGCCACCACCGTCGCCACCACCGCCGCCACCACCGCCGCCACCACCGCCGCCGCCACCGCACCGCCGCTGCTGCCGCCGCCGCCGCCGCTGCCGCCACCACCGCCGCCGCCGCCACCACCGTCGCGCCACACCGCCACCGCCGCCGCCACCACCGCCACCCGCCCCGCCGCCGACGCCGCCACCGCCACTTCCGCCGCCACCTCTGCCACCGCCATAGACTCTGCTGCCGCCACCACCGCCGCTGCCGCCGACACCACCGCCCGCCGCCACCGCCGCCGTCACTGCGGCCACCGCCTCCATCGTCACCACCGCCGCCACCGCCGCCACCAACCGTCGCCCACCGCCGGTCGCCGCCGTTCCGATAAACCCAGGCTTGGGCTTGGCTCAACGGAGTGACAAATCCGGCTAAGGGAAAGAACTGTTCTTTGAAAAGAACGGCAGTTTTTTTTATATTTGGAAGAAGGGATTGTCATTTTAGTATAAATGAGATCAAATAATTCCTTACCGTCTGCGATAGGGTACGTAAGAGTTGCGAATTCGAAACTGAAGTAGGCTGGAAGGTCGATTTCGACAGGTTGAAGGTCGACCTAGACTATACGCGCAAGTTTTCTGATATTTCGCAGCGGGGAGTGGCGGGAGAGGAGGACTCTGACTACGTCCTCGCTTAAAAGGGCGTACCAACTGCGGCTATGAATCTAACGTGCCAAAGCGTGCCACGAGAAATGCTACGATGGTTTTGAAAGACTGAGATTGTTGTTGCCAGCATTGTAAATTGGTACGTGTCATTCCGAGTCGAACCTAAGTATCTCAACTGACCGGGTTATTAAGCGCTGGCTGAGAACTAGGGAGCTCGTGTATCAAGAAAACTTGCGCGAGTAATAGTTGAGATGGAGACGATTGGAACACAATGCCTTCGTTCGAAAGGTGTTCTAGTTGCAACTTGGGCATGAGTGTGTGTTCATTCATCTTTCATAATCTTATTCATAAATATACGGTACTTGTACTATATCATTTTAGACTAATATAAAATTAATGACTAACAACCGTAATTGTGGAGAAAACTGCGTCGGGGTTCGTCGTAGACACCTCTTTCTCATTTGTACACGGCTGACAAAGACATTCTTTTTGATAATACAAATTTATTTTTAGAATTCTCGAAATTAACACTTTTTCAATTGTGCTTACTGGAGACAACATCCTTAATAATATGGCAAAAACTCCATTTTTTTTAAAAAGAAAATTAGAACTTCTGAAAGTTTACTATGTAGTTATTAGTAGAGAAGCAACTGCCTCAAAAATGGTTTCTTGCTTTAATTATAATACTAAATCAGCAAAAAAAAATACTGAAAAACAATTTCCTTTTTCTCCCTCGAAGAGCGTGAAGTCAGATTTTTCTCCAGCTTAAGAAACACCCTCTGCGATTGGAATTTCTCCCCAAAACAAGCAAGTATCTTCAAAAGGTTCCAGAGGTATATTTGTAATTTCTAAAACGTTTATCTCTGAAAGAAGGAAACAACAAGTATATTTCACTGAAATTAACGAACAATCAATTATGACATAGCAAATGTTATGAAGATCTTTGGAAAGTATTTACTCTCATTGCAATTTTTAATTAGGGAAAAAAACGAGAGGACGGAAGTTGTAGGCTTGAAGTGAAAAGGCAATGTCTATAGTCGTATGTCCCTCACCAAAATGGACCACTGGGATATCTTACCGATATTGAATAGAAAGGCTGACACCTTAATTGCTGCCGGCTGGTAATTGTCTCTAGAGGGAGCCAAAGCGGACGAGCTGGCCGGAGAAACGGGCGCGCAGGCGAACGGCTGCTCGAGTAGACGGAGCCCTAGGCGGCGGGGGTGAGGGCGGCGGCGGAGTGCGGGCGGCACGGGTCGCGATAAGCAGGTGCAGACAGCGTTCGCTACTCGCCCTCCTCCAGGAGTGATAAGCACGGCGCCGCGCCTCGCCGCGCCGCGCCGGCGACCTCCCAGGGCGGGGGTCGTCACCGCCAACTCGCTCGCTCGCCCGCCCCGCGCACACACTTGAACGACGTCCACCCTTCTGCCTGGCCCGCTCGTCGTACGCCCGCCCGCTCTCTCGCTCGCCCACCCGCCCTCTCGCTCGCCCGCCCGCTCTCCCGCCTGCCCGCCGTCCGACCGTCCGTCCGTCCGTCCGTCAGTCCGTCAGTCCGTCCGTTCATCCGTCCGCCCGCCCACCCCGCTCGCCCGCCCGCCCTGAACGACGGTCGTCCGCCTGCACGCTCGTCTGTACGCCCGCCCGCCACAAGACTGTCGGACGCCCTCTCGTCCTTCCGCCCGTCCGCCCGTCCGCCCGTCCGCCCGTCCGCCCGTCCGCCCGTCCGCCCGTCCGCCCGTCCGCCCGTCCGCCCGTCCGCCCGTCCGCCCCGTCCGCCCGTTCCGCCCCGTCCGCCCGTCCGCCCGTCCGCCCGTCCGCCCGTCCGCCCGTCCGCCCCGTCCGCCCGTCCGCCGTCCGCCCGTCCGCCCGTCGCCCGTCCGCCCGTCCGCCCGTCCGCCCGTCCGCCCGTCCGCCCGTCCGCCCGTCTATACGTCCTTGCACCCACTTGCCCGTTCCCCCTTCCGTCCCATCCGTACGCCCACAGTCGTGGCAGATCACTTGCCTATCCGCCCAGTTCACTCTTTCACTCACCTCTCTCCCACTCATCAGTCCACCCACACATACACCTCCTCTTCTCCCCACCATACACAAATTTCCGCCCGCCCGTCCCCTCTCATACACGAACCCACCCACCTGTCCGCCACCTAGTCAGGCGGCTGACTCGTCACTCCTTCTGCCCGCTGCCAGCTCTTCTATTTGTCACCACCTCTTCCACCTTACCTCCGTCTCCTGCCTCTCTTCTTTGTTACCTTCTTCTCCTTTCTCACTTTCCGCCATCTTTATTTTCAATTATTTCTCCCTGTTTCTCTTCTTATTCACTTTCCCCGACCTTTTATGGATTCAATTCTCTGCCCCGCTTATTGTTTTACTCATTTGCAATCATTAGACACATTCGTCAAAGTCTCTTTGCCCTCTAGTTCACCGCGTGTCGTTCCTCACATCAACCTGCCTGCTGCACCAATGATCACCCATTTATTAACTGCCCACCTCTCGATCTTCCTCGTCCAATCCGCTGCGGTGATAACTCACCAGCCTTCAGAGTGGGCTATTTGCCCTCCGCGGCGGTGACCTCCCAGGAGATGGTTCGTGCCCGCCACCCAACCTCCCAGCCGCCCACCCGCCCGTTCGCCCGCCCACCCGGCGGTCGCCTGTGATGCCTCTCGAAGATTTAATAGCACTTCGCTACCGCGGGCCATCAGACAGGCGCCACTGAAAGGTATGGGCGCGTCCGCCTTGGATTGCGGTGGTGTTTACGGTGCTGTAGAGGAAAAACAGCCGATCAATCTCTTGGGCGGGCGCGTCTCTCGGGTGGAGCGGTGTTTACGAATTAATTTTTCATTCTTGAGTTATGTGCGTATTATGTTCATTCGAACTTCCCCGTTCCTCCTTCTCTCTCTTTTTCCCTCACTTTCCTCTCCTCTTCATTCTTACGTGCGGACACATGCTCATATTGAAAGACTCATTTGCCTGTTCGTATCTTCTTTTTCTTCGTGTCATCCGTCAATCTTCGGTTTTCTTTCTTTTCTACGATTTTTCAGACTCATCTACACTTTCACTTAATCGCTTATGTACCTCGGCCCGAATCGCAAGAAAAGTAAAAAAGATAATGAAGCAAAGAGAAAAAAGAAAAGAACGACGGTAAAAAAATCTTTTCATGGAGATATTTTATATTTTGTTTTCACGTTCAAGAAAGCCTTTTACAATGAATGGAAAGTTGTTATTCTCTATAATAAATGATGCTGTATCACATACATCATTTTTGTACTTATCTGTAGTAATGAAATGTATACCTGTAAAAAACTATTGAATTCTTTTGATCAACACTGTTTCAAAGTGTATGTTAAGTAAACCACCCAACAGCTTTCAAAACTATTTCTTTCAACTTAAATTTAATTTTTAAATGAACTAAATGCTAAACGACGTTTTTTAACGACGTTTCTTCTTAATATAGCTCTCTTACACTAAGGACGTCAAGCTAATTTTGTATAACACCGCTAGTATTCTAGCCCGGAAATAGATGCAAGTAGCCACTCAACTATGTGTCACGCTCCCCCTTGCATTCCGTGTCCCCGTTACGGTGTCTGGCCGAAAGTACACGTGCCACCTCACAGCCCACCGCACTTTACTTCCTCCTCGCTTCATACCTCTCCGCACGCATCCCGCCGACTGCCCCATGTTTGCTTCCTTAACCCCCACTACTGATTCTATTGCCATCTCCGTCACCCTACCCACTTCATCTTCTAGCGCTATTTCCAACTATACGTCTGCTTTGCCGCCGCTGTCATTGCCGCAGCTTCTTCTTTCACCTCTACCGCCATTGCAGTCTGTACCATCGTCTTCATTTCAACAGGCACCCCTGCCGCTGTCGCCACCATCATCAGCATCACAATTATCATTATCACCGTCACCACCACAGCTACAACTATCACTGCGACGCCAGCACGCGGCGACGCCAGCGGTGCCAGGACCTCTACAAACGTCATTATAACCATCTGTTAAGTGCTAGTCAATGCCACCACTACTATCGTATTCACCACCTGATCTATCGACGCATTTTCTAGCCTCACATCCACGTTTGCTTTACTTGTCTTGTCACTGCTTCAGCCTCAGCTTCAGTCCTGCACTGCCGCTGAAGGCGACGTCACTATTTTCACCATTTCTACGGCCTTTACCTCCTGTACCTCTTTCACCACCTCCTTTACAGCCTGTACCTCTTTCACCATTATCCCCACTACCACTACCATAACTACAATCACAACTGTTACCATCACCCATACAACCTCAACAGACTACAAGAGCATTTTCAATTTTATCACAAGCGTAGCGTGACACAAGACTCAGCCATTCTCTCCACCTCTATTTGTACCTATTATTTCCATCGTCATCTCCGCTTCAACACCCTTTGCTATTGCTAATGTCGCTGTCTTAACCACCCTTTCTATCACAGCCTTTTCTCCATCTCCAACGCCATCGCCCTCACTGCCATCACCATTTCTGATCCCGTCACCACGCCGCCATCACTGCCACCTACGGCGATATCACCATCCATTCTTATTTCAGTCGGCACATCCTTCACCATCACCACTACCACCCTATCATAACTACAACCACAATTGTCACCATCACCACCACAACCACCACTTCCACACTCTCCGTAACCTCCACCGCAACCAACCATCCAGAACAGCCACCACCTCCTCACCACTCTATTTTTAGCTCTTACTTCCCCCGCCATCTCCATTTCAACCTCCCCTTGTTGTTTCCAGTGCCACTCCCACTGTCTTTACACCCTCCCTACCTCTGCATTCCCTTCCATCGCTACCACGACCATTCCCCCTTCCATCACCACCACCATTCCCCCTTCCATCGCCACCACCACCATTCCCCCTTCCATCGCCACCACCACCATTCCCCCTTCCATCGCCACCACCTCCATTCCCCCTTCCATCGCCACCACCACCATTCCCCCTTCCATCGCCACCACCTCCATTCCCCCTTCCATCGCCACCACCCCCATTCCCCCTTCCATCGCCACCCCCCATTCCCCCTTCCATCGCCACCACCTCTATTCTCCTTTCCATCTCCACCACCCTCAATCCCCCTTCCATCACCACCGCCCCCATTCCCTCTTCCATCGCCACCACCCTCATTTTCCCTTCCATCGCCACCACCACTATTCACCCTTCCATTGCCACCACCACCATTCCCCTTTCCATCTCCACCACCCTCATTCCCCCTTCCATCGCCACCGCCCCCATTCCCCCTTCCATCGCCACCACCCCATTCCTCCTTCCATCGCCACCACCACCATTCCCCCTTCCATCGCCACCACCTCCATTCCCCCTTCCATCGCCACCACCCCCATTCCCCCTTCCATCGCCACCCCCCATTCCCCCTTCCATCGCCACCACCTCTATTCTCCTTTCCATCTCCACCACCCTCAATCCCCCTTCCATCACCACCGCCCCCATTCCCTCTTCCATCGCCACCACCCTCATTTTCCCTTCCATCGCCACCACCACTATTCACCCTTCCATTGCCACCACCACCATTCCCCTTTCCATCTCCACCACCCTCATTCCCCCTTCCATCGCCACCGCCCCCATTCCCCCTTCCATCGCCACCACCCCATTCCTCCTTCCATCGCCACCACCACCATTCCCCCTTCCATCGCCACCACCCCCATTCCCCCTTCCATCGCCACCACCCCCATTTCCCCTTCCATCGCCACCACCCCCATTCCCCCTTCCATCGCCACAACCCCCATTCCCCCTTCCATCGCCACTACCACCATTTCCCCCTTCCATCGCCACCACCCCCATTCCCCCTTCCATCGCCACTACCCCCAGTCCCCCTTCCATCGCCACCACCCCCATTCCCCCTTCCATCGCCACCACCCCCATTTCCCCCTTCCATCGCCACAACCCCCATTCCCCCTTCCATCGCCACCACCCCCATTTCCCCTTCCATCGCCACTACCACCATTTCCCCCTTCCATCGCCACCACCCCATTCCTCCTTCCATCGCCACCACCACCATTCCCCCTTCCATCGCCACCACCCCCATTCCCCCTTCCATCGCCACCACCCCCATTTCCCCTTCCATCGCCACTACCCCCATTCCCCCTTCCATCGCCACTACCCCCAGTCCCCCTTCCATCGCCACCACCCCCATTTCCCCCTTCCATCGCCACCACCCCCATTTCCCCCTTCCATCGCCACAACCCCATTCCCCCTTCCATCGCCACCACCCCCATTTCCCTTCCATCGCCACTACCACCATTTCCCCCTTCCATCGCCACCACCCCATTCCTCCTTCCATCGCCACCACCACCATTCCCCCTTCCATCGCCACCACCCCCATTCCCCCTTCCATCGCCACCACCCCCATTCCCCCTTCCATCGCCACTACCCCCAGTCCCCCTTCTATCGCCACTACCCCCAGTCCCCCTTCCATCGCCACAACCCCCATTCCCCCTTCCATCGCCACTACCACCATTTCCCCCTTCCATCGCCACCACCCCATTCCTCCTTCCATCGCCACCACCACCATTCCCCATTCCATCGCCACCACCCCCATTCCCCCTTCCATCGCCACCACCCCCATTTCCCCTTCCATCGCCACCACCCCCATTCCCCCTTCCATCGCCACAACCCCCATTCCCCCTTCCATCGCCACTACCACCATTTCCCCCTTCCATCGCCACCGCCCCCATTCCCCCTTCCATCGCCACCACCCCATTCCTCCTTCCATCGCCACCACCACCATTCCCCCTTCCATCGCCACCACCCCCATTCCCCCTTCCATCGCCACCACCTCCATTCCCCCTTCCATCGCCACCACCCCCATTCCCCCTTCCATCGCCACCCCCCATTCCCCCTTCCATCGCCACCACCTCTATTCTCCTTTCCATCTCCACCACCCTCAATCCCCCTTCCATCACCACCGCCCCCATTCCCTCTTCCATCGCCACCACCCTCATTTTCCCTTCCATCGCCACCACCACTATTCACCCTTCCATTGCCACCACCACCATTCCCCTTTCCATCTCCACCACCCTCATTCCCCCTTCCATCGCCACCGCCCCCATTCCCCCTTCCATCGCCACCACCCCTTCCTCCTTCCATCGCCACCACCACCATTCCCCCTTCCATCGCCACCACCCCCATTCCCCCTTCCATCGCCACCACCCCCATTTCCCCTTCCATCGCCACCACCCCCATTCCCCCTTCCATCGCCACAACCCCCATTCCCCCTTCCATCGCCACTACCACCATTTCCCCCTTCCATCGCCACCACCCCATTCCCCCTTCCATCGCCACTACCCCCAGTCCCCCTTCCATCGCTACCACCCCCATTTCCCCTTCCATCGCCACCACCCCCCATTCCCCCTTCCATCGCCACCACCCCATTCCTCCTTCCATCGCCACCACCCCCATTCCCCCTTCCATCGCCACAACCCCCATTCCCCCTTCCATCGCCACTACCCCCATTCCCCCTTCCATCGCCACCACCACCATTCCCCTTCCATCGCCACTACCACCATTTCCCCCTTCCCCCGCCACCGGAAGCGCTCGTGACGGGGCCACGGGAGAGCGAAGGCGGCGCGACGGCGCGACTATCGCGCGAGCGCGCATGCGGCGTAACAAACGGTTTCGAATGTACGCGCGATAGGGGGCGTTTAGGCTGGCGGGCGGCCGAAAGCCAGCGCGCGCGCGAGCGAGCGGGCGCCGCCGCCGCCGCCGATTCGGACAGCCCCATTAGCGTCACGCGATGCCCGGCGCGCGCACGACGCCGCGTGGCGTGGCGCGCCACCCTCTGGCGAACTAGATACAGGGAGTAGCGCATTCCATTGTTCCACTGATCCCGCCTTTTTATGTTCAGTTGACAGGAAAATTGTAACTGCGTAATATTCCGTATATTGAGAACCAAGAATCTGTCCGAAACCAATAATAATATTCTTAAAAATCTTCATCATGTCACCTCCACTGATCCCGCCTTTTCATGGTTAGTTGACAGGAAAATTGAAACTGCGTAATATTCCGTATTTTGAGAACCATGAATCCACGCCAAACCAATATTCATATTCATAAAAATCTTCATCGTGTCACCAAATGTTATAATTTCCCTTCAGCTCCTGATTGGTGCCTGACGGGGTTGTCGAGTGAGTGGTTAATAAATAGCGGCGATTGCGCTACTCTCTGTATCTAGGGATACTATGGCAAACTAGAGAGTATGAGGCGAGACGCTCGAGAACCCTTCGAGAGCTTGGACTGTTGACACGTCGGAAGTTTTGTGCCTCATGAAGTTCTGGGAAGAAGAGATGAAAAATAGGATAGTAGAAAATTCTCAAGAGTAGAGATTCGCGGAGATTTTTTTAGAGGCCTCTGAAAACTTGGATTCTCGACCTTCGTGGCTTCGATGGTGCAATAGTTAGCGTATAGGACTGTTATTTCCAAGTTCGCGGACTCAAACCCGATCGAAGATGTGGTCTATTAAAAATCCTTCATACGCCTGGCTTCGGAGGGGAAGTAAATCCGGCTGTTCCATATTGTAGATTTGCAGCATGTAAAAGCTCCTCAAACCTAAAAGAAGCCTCTGAGCAAAATTAATATCGTCAGTTTCAGCGACCGAGTCATACCTCCTTTCTCTGCTAGATGGTGAAAGGAGCGTAGGAGAATTTGCGTGGTCAGGTTGGAATTGCAGACCAGATGGCCTGTGCCTCGCCATGGAAAATATGTCCTGAATTGAATTGAAAGAGAATACTGCGATCCATGGTAAGAAGAAGTGGGAAATGAGGGCGAGTGACTTCAGATGGAATAAAAATAATTTATAAACAATCTGTTTTTTCAGTTTCGTTCCCTTCAAAAAAAAAAATTTTAAATGTGCGTTTTATCAAACACTGGTAAGTCAATGTCCCTTAATTACACTGATAAAAATGTTTCTTACTATTTTGGGGGAAGATTCGTACGAATGATTTCGTACTGAAAGTGTTACTTTTGGAGAAAATTAAAATATTTGGTGTTTTCGGACACGATATTTAAATAGACCTACTCTATGCGTCACGGTCC
This sequence comes from Acheta domesticus, assembly GCA_031308135.1. Taxonomy (NCBI): domain Eukaryota; kingdom Metazoa; phylum Arthropoda; class Insecta; order Orthoptera; family Gryllidae; genus Acheta; species Acheta domesticus. Next base: position 44,924,331 of record JAHLJT010009419.1, read on the forward strand.
CATCATCCTAAGCAAGGGAGTATTTAGGCCACGTAAAATTTCACAACGACGGGTCAAACGTTGAATTGTGCCTTCTGACGCAGGCCGGCGTGCTGTCTTGACCGACAACAACCGTACTCACTAGATAACGACGGACGATTTCAGAGGGCAAGGTGTAACACTCACAAACGAGGCTTAGAAGAAGCGAAGAAAACGAAGAAAGGAGATATGAAAACATCAGTGATCGAAGATTCTGTTCTTCTTCAATGATTGAAGAACTCATCACACCCAATAAAGAATATATCTGCCATACAAGGAATTAGGTATTATTTATAAAGTAATTTTACCATCTTGGCCCCTCTGTATGTGCTGCCTTTTAAATCTCAGGTTGATTGCGTCCTCCTCGTGTCCTAATGGAAGAAGCCTTCTCAGTCCAATGCGAATGTGCGCTTCTGTGCTCCACACGGAGACTAACAACGCTTCCGAAGCACGATTCCGCACTCAAGGGACACGAAAAGGTCTTCGCTTGTGGAGGAGGTTACTCTGCAGCGACGGAGATGGATTCAGTTGATACATGAATTATGCGTAATTTCTCCTTAATGGATTGTGGGTAATGAAGGGGGTGATGTCGAGCGCGGTAGGAAACTCGATGAATCTGAGATTGTTTCTCGAGAATGGGAAAGTGTGTTTCGACGACTTACGTTCGCAACTAAACGAATTAAAATGATGAATAATGCAGGGAATGGAAATAGTTCCATTTGAAATATCACGAACAGTAATGATGCGGCCATAAATCGTTGAATGTATTTAGTCCAACCTCCCTCTTACTTTTCTTAAACATATAAATAATTTTATATTATTTAATTGCATCTGCCACTCTTTGGCAGTCAGCTTACTAACATTTTGATCTCATTATCAATGGTACACGTAAACATGTAGCTAACGACTAGACGGAAAACTACAGTTATGTGTAAACGTCGTGGACCTGCAATTTGTCCAGTCAGATGTGGACGCAACAACTATTTTGGAGTTTTGTTGCTGGTGGGAAACTTGTATAGAAAACTCATTAAAACTCGGGTGTAAAGAAACACCAATATTCTAGAAATGATTTGCCTCTATAGTGTTTCGCCGCCGAAACCGTGGGTCTCGGTCTCCCAAGCACCCTCCGTAGTTAGCCAAGCTGACCAGCTGAGAGAGATGAGTCATCATCAGTAGTGCCCCAGTCTTTAATGTTGAATGAATAATGTTCAATTATCAGATCATAGGTGAAGTTGACACAGTACAGTACAGTATATACGTACAGTTATGATCATGATAGTGCAGTTTAATTAATAATAATTCCGTCATATTTGAGGGATAATTGGGGGACATGTGGAAAAATGGAGGGGAAGAGGTTAAAACCAGATTTACAAGAACTGTTTTACTTGTCTTAGAACACAGACACTGGCACGAAAATAATCTTCAAACTTCATCTCAGAATGCTTGTGAATTTTTTTCATATTTTTTTAATAGCTGGGTCATAGTTTTTAAAAAAAACTAAGACATTTGTAGTCAACCACTTGGCAGTTCGGCAGTTGCCGCGTCCTAAGCACGTGCGACCTTGCTTGAGGAGGAAGGCCACAGAATAGCAGCTAAAACGTTGACAACTGAGCCTAGAACGCGGCGCCTCCCGGACAGATAAATAGTAACGCATTGGTTGCGGAAGCCTGTGGTCTCACGTCTGTAGATTGTTTCAGACTAGAGAAAAAGTTGTCTTTTCCTTTACCTAAGTATTTGTTCTTGTATACGTATAAATATGGAGACACTCGTACAATCTGTACACGTGCGAAAACTCTGCACTTTGTAAATAATAATTGTACGAAAATTGAAAATTGATTTAATGTAGCACCCAACTGCAAACGCTCATCCCCCGAAAAGTAGTTTACGGCATTATAGACCCGGAGAGAATTCATTCCAATATTGCTGAGCGTTGAGATAAAAATTCGCAGAAAATAAAATAGTCCCGTTAATTTTATCGTGAAAGATAATTTCAGTATTTTCCTTCAATTTAATTTTACATTGATATTGGCTTATCTTTTCTGTCCATCTGTGCTACGGAAAAGGCGCACCCAAAAGAACTAATATGGAAAATTGTAAAATGGGATGATCATGAAAGTGGTATTTTGAAAAATGCATCCCAACAACATAATCGGGGCCTAATATATTCCCCTTCACTTCCCCATTGTCCCCCATCTATCCTGCACACGAAATGTCCTTTATCATTTCCCCATTTGTCATCTACCCGTCACCCAAAACATGTGTGTTAGAATTTACTTGTTCTCAAAAAAAAAGGGCGTGTCCCCATGAGACAAGCAAACCTGGTTTAAAAGGCCTAGGAAGCATCGCTTCCGAGTTATTTACCATTATAATGTGTGTTGCAATAATCTTTTTTTGTATGTCATAATCTGCAAATTTCTATTTTTTTCTTCTAAAATCTGTTTGATGTAGGATGGGGTGTAATTCTTTATCCACCAGTATCACATTTACAAGGTCTTGTGTCGATTGTTTCTTATAAATTGCCAAAACTATCGTCTTTCCGTAGCATACGATTACTTATGCAAACGATTAGAAAGCTTTAAAAATGATACTTCGTAAGTATATTCCAAAATCAAAACTTTATTGGGTGATACAGCAATGTATACAAATGTATAATAAACACTAAAATAAATGCAGAGAACCGTTGCAGTCAGTTTCAAAGTATATTGAAAGTCCAGGTGCTTTAAAGGCGGGAAAATGGTTTTTATTTTTTTAACTGCAGCCCAGTAATCGGAAAAATCTGAAAAAAATACACAACAATTTGTGTGTAAAGAGGAACCTTTGACATTTTTTTCGAGCTTCTAAGACACAGTAAAAAATATTTCTTGATTTTTTTTTCGAAAATATTTTTTTGTGTTCGAATTTGGGCTTGAGAAAATATTGAAAAATATTTTTCTGATAGTCCAAGTTGTGTTCTTATTTATCATATTTTTTTCTGTCTGATAAAATAGTGTCCAGTTGTCGAAAAAAATTGAAATTAAAAAAACACGTTTTTGGCTGTATAGGGGTGTGGGTGGTAGGATGGAGGCTAAGAAACCTTTCAAAAATATTATTTTTATGTTAGAATTATAGTGTAACCACTCATATGTAATTTGGTTGAGGGGAACTTTTTACCATCTTATCGGGGGGGACCCTTTCCGAAAGTCATGCACAGTAAACATTTTAATGCATCAAGTTGAAGTCGTGCATCAATGTAAACACATTTTTTTACATGTATCTAATATGAATGAAACCTTCTGAGCAAAGTTTATGAAGCAATATTTTATGAATAAATGTTTTTTGTCTTATTCCTGTGATCTGTGTGATTGGTATCTAACTAAAAATAATAGTGAAAGACATAACTAAAGTTAGTGATACACATTTTTTTATAAGTGTTTGAATTCAATGAAATTCAAATGTGCTGGCTTCCCGTGTTTCACTCCAATTTGTGGACCCCTCTACAGCGATGTCGATAAACGCAAACGAAATGTTTTTCTTGAGTTCTTCGTGTGGAGGCAGACTGTTTCTGTAGATCTTACTTTTAAGATTAGATAAAAATCAGCGGGTGACAAATTGGGAGAACGCTGTGGTCAGTATCATATTCACATAAGGGGTCGCTTAAAAATTCTCACAAGAAATACATTGTTTCAAAGGATGTATGGCGTGTGGCTCCGTCTTGCTGCAGACAATTCATTAACGTCGAAACGAGCAATAAGTTGTACAATTATATCAGTATATTGTTCTGTTCACTTTGGTTTCAAAGAAAAATGGGCCCACACCCACAAAAATGCGCCCATGGATGGCGTGATAAAAAACAACACACTCCACATTTCTGGGAGTGCAAGGTATCTTCCATTGATAAGACGTTTGTACAGTGCAACACAAATTGATTGTGAGTTGACCAAATCCTACTCCCATGATTGTTGTATTCAAAAAGATGAAACCACGCTTCATCACGGAAGAAAACCGGATCAAGCACTGCAATTCTTGGTCGTTCAACAAATGGTCGAAACTACCTACAGTATATTAGATGTTTTTCTTTATCTGTCTTCTTCAGTTTCTGAGCAAACATTATATGCATGAAAGTGTCCTTTCTTAACCGCTCTCTGAGCACTTCCGTTCAAAATCAGTGATGTCCTGATATTCTCTTGAAGAACGCTACATTGTACTCAATAATGTACTCAATAACTACGTTGTATTCATTATCAAGCTACTATGAAATATGGCAACATGTGCTTAAGAATAACTAACAAAATAATGCTCAACAAAGAAAATTCTAAATATTTTGAATTGAAACATTGCTTATTAATTAAGTAATTAACTATTTTGTTGACTTTCACCACCGTTTCTTTATACTATGACTTACATTAAAATAATTGGCTTGCACAATTTTCGTCTGAGATTATAATGTGATGGAAAAATAGGGAAATCTAGGGCTTTGTGTCGATTTTCAACCAAATGAGAGCAATTTTGAAGTTGCGATTTTGATCTGTGCGCCTATCACCAAAAGCATTAAATGTTTTTCGATATGCTTCTTCTGTGATAGGTTTCGTCCCACCTGTGACTTACGTCACTATCGTATGCAGCGGTGTGAGCAATTTGTTGGATACTTCTGCATTTTGCTGGCCTCTAGCTAAGAAATATAGAAGTTTGACTAATACCATTTTAACCAGTGATGGAACAATATTCAAACCATTTACCAGTGAATATAACTCAAATCTTCTCAAATTTGACTCTATTTATTTATTTATTTATTTATTTACGTCAAAAACAGTTAAAAAACTGCGTGTGACGAACTATGGGGAGAAGTATATCACTTTTGCTCTCGATGGCTCATTTAATGTTCTGTATGTAATATTCAGTTTCTCGAGCTCTATTAACTGCACCTATTGTAACTTTTGCAGAAGAAAATTAATATTAATGCTTATGTTTAATCAACAGATATTTATTTTGAGCATCAAAAGAATACTTGCTCTGACCGTTGTTGCGACCTACATTACAACTGCTATTTCGAGAAAGTGCATACAATTTTGCTCAACCTCATTCAATATCATAACTATACACTTCTTTTCTAGTAGGCATCAAATAATGAGTATTTCTGATTTAACTCCATATTTCTAATATTTTTTATAATCAATTCAATATTACTAATACAAAATTTAGACATTCTTAACCCTAGAGCGGGCGCGCTGGTGAATTCCGTTCACCACTCCGACATATTGTTACGTTTATCTCAGAAAAGATAACGAACGGCGTCGGATTGTTGCATTATCTTTCAATCACTTCCTGGAATTGCTCTCGGTGTTGTTTTTTATCGTGCTCAAGCTATAAGCTTGCAGTTTTAGAAGAGAGAGTTGCTAACGTTGTGAAGTTGGTGAAGCAAATTCACCAGGCGCCCGGTCATGTAAGTCAAATTGTATAACTTTTAACTTTTTATAAATTTGTTTGATTTATCTTTTAAACTGCAATATAGATTTTAACGTAACTATTGTGAATTTTAGGTCGGAATCTCTTAGTTGTGATGCTATTGCCAGGGTTTTGCAAGAAATATCGGACGAGGAAGATTTGGATGGTGCAACAGTCGATCTAGATTTTTCTGACGGAGAAGATGAAATAATTAACTACTCAGATATTGATCACGATAGTGAAACCGATCAAGAAGGGGAGTATGATTGTGATAATGATAATGATTTAACAGAGAGAGAGTTCCTTTTTGGAAAAGATGGAGAAACCATGTGGTGCAATACGAGTTTTTTTCAAACTACTTCTAAAACTAAATCAAAAAACCTGGTCAAAATATTTCCTGATCCGAAAGGTGCAGCGAAAAATGTCACTAGTGAGGTTGACGCGTTTCTGAAGATCATAAATGACTGAATTCTGAAGATCATAGATCAAGTCGTTCATTACACAAATATTTATATTCAAAGAAAAACGGGATGAGGTGAATTACAGTCGAGAACGGGATGGGAAACTTACAAGTCGTAGTGAAATTATTGCTTTGATTGGTGTTTTATTTTTGATTGGCGTAAAAGGTGGTCAGCACACTAATGTGTGCGAATTGTGGACTACTGATGGGACGGGAATAATGGCTGTAAGAAGCTGTATGTCATCTAAAAGATTTTTATTTTTACTGAGGTGCGTGCGATTGATGATAAACACACACGATCCGACAGGCAAAGAGTTGATCGATTAGCCGCAGTTCGCATTCTTTTGGAAACATTTGTGACAAACTGCAAGAGCAGCTACACTCCAAGTGAATTTCTTACAATAGATGAGAAGTTAGTGCCCTTCAGAGGGCGCTGTAGTTTCATCCAATACATTCCAAAAAAACCAGCAAAATATGGGCTGAAATTATATGCACTGAATGACGCCAAAACATTTTTCACCTCTTCCCTTGAGCTCTACTGCGGTAAACAACCGTCAGGTCCGTATGAAGTTTCCAACAAGCCATTCGATATTGTAAAAAGGTTACTTCAGCACGTAAAAGGGAAAAATCGAAATCTAACAGTAGACAATTGGTATACGTCATATGAACTAGTTCTGAGCCTTTTGGAAGATAAAATTACTACCATAGGCACATGTAGAAAAAACATGAAAGAAATTCCCAAAGAATTCCTACCTCAAAAGATCAGAGCTGTAGGATCTACATTGTTTGGCTTCCAGTTCAACATTATGCTAATATCACATGTCCCGAAGAAAAATAAAGCAGTGTTGCTCATGTCTTCAATGCATGATGAAGCTTTGGTAGACAGCAACAGTAAGAAGCCACACGTAATTCTAGACTACAATATGACAAAAGGAGGTGTCGATACATCAGATCAGATGGAAGCAAAGTATTCAGTGGCTCGTAAATGCAACAGATGGACCATGTGTCTTTTTTATACATTACTGAATGTTGGAGGTATAAATGCTCAAGTCATTTACAACGCAAATCCAGCAAATCCGTTGATAAAGAGGCGTGTTTTCCTGAAAAACCTCTCATTTCAATTAATGAAGGCTTGGATAGTCGAACGTTCTAAAATAAAAACTTTACCTTCAGACATAAGTCAATTTTTAAAAAAATATCAGACAGAAGGTACAGAAGTGGAACTGAGGACAACACCTGCAAAGAGAGGTCGCTGTATCCAATGTACAAGAAAAGAAAACCAAGTAACAACAATGAAGTGTGATATATGCTGCAACTTTGTATGTAAAAAGCACTCCAAAAACTGTATAAAGTGTGTGAATTGTGAAAATTTGGATGCAAGCAAATCCGAAGAGGAATACTAATTATTAGAGACACAGCTGGTACACTAGATCATTTACGTTTAGCAATAGAAACTTAATTCATTCTTCCATTTACTTCAGTAATTGTATGTTTGAAAAGTGTCAAAAAATAAATTCATGAACATTTTATCTACATTTTATTCATCTTCCTTTTGCAAAGTTCAAAAATTCGTAATGGTGAACGAAGTTCATCACGCGCCCGTTACCGTAACTGAAATAGGCGCGCCCGCTCTAGGGTTAATTAAGAATAATTTGATTCCGAGCACGCTATCTAGGAGAGACTGGGTCTAGATGTGACAGGGTCAAGTTGTGACATCGTGTTTACTGACCAATCCAATATAGCTCAGCTCGTGATAGTTCCAAACCTTTGCCTAAGTCTGCTATTTGAGTTGCTGCGGGAACCGTTGCTTGATTTGCATAGTTACGAACATATTGTGTTTTACACATAGCGAAGTAAAAATCTATCATATTGTTCCAGTCAACCTTAGCAACAAAAAATTGGAGGTATGTTCAACTACTTAGTATTAATGAAAAATAATTTGATGTGTTTCTGGTTTATATGAAAAGCAAAATAAATTAAATAAAAATCAGAAATTCATATTAGTGTCTCTCGGGGCTAGTTGTGACTGGTTCGAAGGAGTACGTTGTGACAGTGTCACTTGTTGTCACAAAGCTATGTTCCTAAGCAAAGATCTAGATCTAATATGTTGAAAAAAGACAAAGGATATCCGAAAGCTCCGAAGACGAGGAATAGCGTATATGCCTTGTTTGTTTAGAACCATTTCAAACATCAAAGAATGGAAAGAACTGGGTACAGTGTATAACTTCTGGGAGCCCCCCGGCCGTCCCGGGACAATGGGGCGGGCACATGACTGCGGCTTAAGGCACCGCGCCAGCCACTGTCCGAGCTGAAGCAAGGCGAAAGCCTGACAGTAAGCAAATCTAGTTGCCTGTACGGCACACTGACCTGTTGAAAAATAACTTATAAGAAATGAACACATAAACTGTACTAAAAATGAAGTACATTATGTTTATAATCACTACCATTCGGATGTTGAAAACAATTAAGATCAAATAAATCAGTATTGTAGAGACGTTTGTTAGATTTGAATATAACTATATTCTAGTTTCTTTTACATGTGCCACAACATGCCCCGTAGAGGGACAGGTTGTGACACAGTGCTCTGCTACATAAAATTGTTTTATATTATTAAAAACATTATGTATTTTAAATTGAATTATATGGAAATTTACACTAAGAGCCATTCTATTTGTTCCATTTATTATAAGTTTTAAATTATGGTTCATACACCTTCAAAAATTAAATAAATTAAAATTATCACTACTAGCCCCGGTCTCCCCTACTTACGTTATTAGTAAAGCCCGGAACTTAATGCAAATGCATATTTTTATTGCCTGCATGTATCGAAAGGAAAAGTATATAACTATCACCAAAATTAAAACAAATCTGGCCCATTTTTATTTTGCATAATTGAATATTTCTGGAATTTTTTCTTTAACTGCATATTTTACATGTGTGGCATATTTAAGTGCATGTATTACAGGTTTTTGTGTAGAAGTGGGTCGAAGTCGAATTTTTTCGTGTATTTCTCTTTCAAAAGGAATGTGAATTAAACCATGTCAATGCTACAATACTAACATAATATTTCCGAAAATCTTCTGATTAGTCTCGTGAATGAAGTGCATGTCATATCTCGAGCTAGGGTGGTCTACCTCCCTCATTGAAACATATAAACTTATCTTTAATCATAATTAAAAATAAAAGAATTTTGATAAGAAAGATTTTTTGTAATATTTTGAATAGAATATTTGATGTGGTTGTAGACTCTAGATTTCCAGTATTCGAATGAGATTTTCCTTAAACATTATGGTATGCATAGAGAACACAAATTCATTTAATTTTATTTGGAGTAAATACACAAAACCTTATTTTGCATATTTTAGTATATTTGTGACGACTGAGCATATTTTGACTTTAACAGCGTGTAAAGGCGTATTTACATAATTTGTTTACATTTAAAAAAATTTTCTTCTTTAAAGTATAAACAGCGAGATTGCTTTCGAGTTTTTCATTTTATTTTATTTTATTTGAGTGGTACTCAGTATTCTGCCCTGCTTACGCAACTGATTTCCATGAGAAACCGCGTCGTGGCACATGCTATGTAGTACATACCCTCTCTGCCTGGGTCGAACGCACTCTTTCGTGATCGGTTGCGGATCCTTCTGACAAGGGTTTCCCGACGAGAAGACAAAAGTGGTTCTCCAGGTTCTCTACTCCCAAATGATGGTATATCGTCAGTACACAAGATAACTGACTTATACAAAAAATGTCGTGAGAAGGAGAACGGTTTTCACATGAACGGACTCACTGTATTTCAAATCCAAAGCCAAAGTTATCTATTCTAATACATCTTAGTTGAATGGTGAACGTTTTTCAATTTGTACCTGTAAAAACAGACTTTTTCAATATATTTCTATACTGAACTAGGTACTTGGAGAGATATCACGGAGCCGGAGGTACACGTTATAGTCTGTAATTAATGAATTCGAATTTGAGATTTGGTGCCTTGAGAAATGTCGGATCCACAAAGAAAATCAGAAAAAACTAACTTTTTAAAGTTTTTTTGTTTATATCACGACGAGTACGCACTTTATCGTAATAACCTCAAATTTGACTTATGTCAAACCTTGGCATAGTACTCCTGTATCTTATCCAGTTAATTTTTCTTTCCAATAATTAACCGTCATTTTCACGTGCACACTTTTCGACTTTCCACTCACACGCTGAACATGTTGATTTAATGCAACGCTTCATTCAATCCTAAGGAACGAAAATAATATTAAGCAAATTAATTTTAAATATATTTTTATTTTTAATGTTTATAGAAAATTACAAATGAAAAAAGAGACTTTTTCATTTGAATATTTATGCAAAATATTCGTGTAAAATGTTTTCGAAAGAATGCCTCTCAATATTTCTTTGAAAAGTAGTATACAAGTTTGCCAACTTTCTAAACTCTTCCTGATAAAAAATTTTGTTTCTTATCCCAGGCAATTCAGAGTAATAATTATTTGAATTACTAGAATGAGATCATCCGGTTTGCACACATTCCAGCAACCCATGGGTTTTTGCACTATATGTGGGGAAAGAACTTCGTCGAAAGCGGAGGTAAAGCTGCCAAGAAGTTTTAATTATTGACAATGATAGCCTCTTAGCGGTTGGATATACAGTTAATTGGGAATGAGAAGACTAGTGATCTACTCTTAATTGTTTCCTAGAGTTTTTCGGATAAAATGAAGTTGTGAGAAAAGCCTGTTGTTACAGGAATGTGAAGTAGCGTTAGAGACGTCAGCAAGTGTTGGAACATTTCCTTCATAGGAAATCAGGTTTACATCATATTTTAACGTGAAGAAAATAAGTGTTTTAGCAAAAGCGTAACCCACTGTTTATTTGTTTATCAGTAAAATTTGATTCAATAACATTAAAATATAATTAACGCTGAGTTAAAATATTTTCTCAATAAAAGCATCAACTTTCCAAATGTCATTAAATAATATCACTGTCATGAAAAGTAGTGTGGTTATCACTCGATCATTTGTTCTGTTCCCATATATTTGTTGTTCGTTCTTTAATGGTAACAAGAATGTCAGGTTCTGTCAGAGTAATGGATCATGAAAAAGAAGATATTTTGGAAATAATGGGACCTCCACCCGGGATGTTAAAAGAAGCAAGGGTCGCAACTTTTGACGTTTCCATTAAAATCAGAAAATGGATATGTGGAAGAAGGAAAGTAAGGACACACAAAGTAAGAACAAAAAACATTACGGGCCTAAAAAATCACAAGTCAGAACCGCAAACCTCCATTTCGTAACGACTATTGCTGGAAAGCGGCAAAAACAGTTCTATTCTACATTCTTTGTTCAGATAGACTTTTCAGAAATCTTCACAAAACTCTTTAAAACTTATCGAATTTCGAAAAAAATATGAACTGAGTTAAAGTTCTAACACCAACAAATACATTGCTTTAAGAAACAAATCTCTGGCTTCAATATTGAAAGTGTGCTCAGGTTCGAAAAAAATTGAACTTTTTCACCATTGATTGCCACCATTGATTGAAATTATGCGACAACGAGTGCAAGTTTGAAGATGATGTATCTTAAATTATTTAAAGTTTTATTATTCAGGAATATATTGCACCAAGTAATTAATAATTGCAATAAGTAACCCCTTAATTTAATGTTAAAGGCGTAAAACACTTTCCAAGTTTTGAAATATTAAACATTTGCAATTTTTCCAAAATAGAGAGTTCACTGAAAATGAGAACTACGCGATTTTTATTACCGTACTTTGGTCTATGCGAGAATAAAGGAAATACTTGGAACCATTTTTGTAAAAGTCTTATTTTTAGAATAGCGTATATTTCACACTAATTTTCGCAAAACACATATATTATTCAAAAAATGTACACTCGATTTCGGTCAGATCAACTCAGGAACGTCAATTTTCAAGAAAATCGTCTCAATGATTTAGGTGCTAAAGTTGAGTGCAAATTGAGAGACTGGCGGACGGGTAGTCCTTTCGGTATGAACCATTTTTTTCGGTACCGAGGACCCACAAAACGTGAAATTTGATTCCACAACATATTACAGAAAGTAAAGAAATAGGAACAAGAATTATCTACTTTTTCCGTATCAACAGGTAAATGGGTTTTTCAGTCACACTTGTTAACTGCAGCATTACAATACTCTATTCTACGTAAATAGTACACGAACATTTCTCTATACTACTTAAATAATATAAGAGAAAGTAAAAATAAAATTGTTTATGTGAAAGTAATTGAGCGTTAAGGCTCCGTGCCGAAAATCCGAAGCCTAGGCGGGGCGGGATATCCACAGAGGAAATTTCGTGTCATGTGTTGCCTTTTCAACACGTTTAGAGCGGCGTGGCATGCGAGCGTCGCGGCAGCGGATTTTCAGCGTCCAATCAGCAGCAGATTTTGTTTCCCGGTCTGACGCGTTTTTTCCGCTGTCGTTCGAGTTCCGCAGAGCAAACCAAGGCAAAGACGCGTCAGATGTCGAATATTTTCAGCTTGCCAGTGAATCTGACACGACGAAACTGTCAGAAACTAGTGGTGCTACAGAATGGCACAGACTTTCCCGTATTAGTTTTCTATTACTTTGGGACTCGGCTAGCTATTCGGAATTGCCACATACTTTTGATAACTGCCATCTATCGTCGCCCAAAGTACATTTTTTGGACATTTTCTTGATTTTTTGGTTTCCTAATGGTAGAAGGGCAATATTAATTTTATAATATTGAAGAACACTAAAATCTCGCTGTAAATGGCAATTTTGCTTTAAAACATTTGGAGTCGTTCTTAAGAAAATGGCGTTTAAGTGCTACTAAATATTCGAAATTCCAAGCTCCTTTTCACAGAAAACATTTGAGTTTTCGAAAAACTTAAAATTTGAAGTCATTTGAAGCACTTACACTCACAAATACAATAGTGTTTACAAATTGCTAGTAATGTGCATATTACAAGTGAGAGAGATCTTTCAAAAAAATTACATTTGTGCAATTTTTGAAAAGAAGATACCCCAAATTGAATTTTGACTCATATTAAAGAGTGCAACTAACACTATCCGCTCGAAAAGTTTGAAGAAAATTTTTGAAAAAATTGGGTTAATTGCGTTTGAGCGTTTCTGAAAAGGCGGAATTTTGAGCTAGTTTTCACAGAAAACGGTTGAGATCTCGAAAACTTTTACTTGAAATTATTTAAAGCAAATAAACTCATTAATATAATAATGTCAACAAATTGTCGGTAATGTAAATATTAACAGCGTGACAGGCAAGTAAAAAATTACATTCTTGTAATTTTTGAAAAAACAAAAGAATAAAACAATATGGCTTGTATGTCATCTAATAGAGTACACTAGGCACCATCCTTACCGAAAGTTTAAAGAAAAAAAATTGGAGCTGTTTTTGAGAAAATCTTGTTTTTGTATCTTTTTAAAATTTCACATATTACACGCAATATTGCGCGAAAACTACGATTTGTTTTTAAAAATTGTACATGACCTTAATGAAAGAACTCACTTTGGAGAACAAATTTTATTTGAAGGAAAAGTCTCTAGCTTCAATTTTATAGTTGTAGAAGGACGCCGAAAAAATTTCAAACTTTTGCAGTTTTGGAAAATTCAGTGTTAACCGTTAAAATAGGACCTATGCCACCTTAATAAGCGTATTTTACTGTATTCTTACAACGGACAACGCTCATTTTTCTGATGATGTTAAAACATGTGATATTTTTTTAATGATAACAATGGAGTAGAACTTCTCAGACAGAATTATGTTTAAAACCAAATGCTTTGTGCCAAATTTTTTCCATTTTGCCTACATATTTCCGCTCACAAATAAAAGAAATAAATTCCTGAAAAGAAAGCTGAAAAACTATAAGTAAAACAAACCACGAATGCAATCTGATAATATTTCTACTGGAGAAAACAGTACTGAGATAATCGGCCCCGAAATCAATTCATAGTACTCTGTACAAACTATTTCTCAATAGCTTGAAATTTCTATTCTCTGAAGTAAATGCTCAAAAATCTTCAGAGAGATGTAATGAAAGTTAAAAAGCCTGAAAAGCTGCACTGAAAAAATTACATGGATGGTATAGTGGGAATGATCTCCTGAAAAAACAATGAAGTAATACGTGAAGAAATGCAAAGTGTATGCGTAATGGTAGTGAATTTTTATAAAATATAATATCATCCGTAATGTAACAGATATTCTCTGAATCATCGTTTGCACGCATCTGAAGTGCATTTTAGACGGTTTTTTGAAAGAATTGAAAGGCTCATGGCAGTAATTCACAAGCTGTGGGCATTCGAAATAGATGATAATACACTACAATTGGTTTTTCTCAATAATTATCACGATGTTCGAATGGGTTCTCTTAAATCAAAATTTGCTAATTTTCTATCGGTAGAAGATCAGTGGGAATGGTCACAAATCTGCGTTAGTGCATCCATGCGGCATATTATGTAAAAACTGTGACCACACAACCGAATGACCGAAATTTGAAATTTACGTAATGAATAGTAAAACCAGATTGGAATTCAGCGGAGAGTATAAGAATAGCAAAGAATAAGAATAGAATAGCATAAGAATTCGAAGCAATATTTTTAATTACAATAATTTCATTAAATTTATATCAATTGAGTATTTATAATAATTATATTATTATAACAATTGTTATTAATAATTATTAAATTATAATAATTTTTAAAGAAAAATTCTTGAACAGTGTTCATTGTAATAATTTTCGCGATAAAGAGTGGAACTTCCTTAATTGATAGGGGTCCGTCCATAAATTACGTAACGCAAATTTCGAGTATTTTCAATACCCCTCCCCCTTCAAACGCACTTCCCTATCTCTATGTAATGCAGCGTAACGCACCCTCAGACCCCCTCCCTCCCCCTTTAGCGTTACATATTTTGTGGATGACCCCTATTTTAAAAAAATAAACATTTTAATTACTATTTAACATTGCCAGTCATTGCTTGATACCTGGAATAGATTACAATCGCAACCCTTAACTCTTAAAAATCAATTATTAGTCAGGTAAATCCTTTCTCATTGTTTATAGTTTATTTCAAGTAGGTACTAAATATTATTTGAACCAAAGTTTTAATTTAATTATCCACGATAAAAATCATAACATGTTAAAGTCCCCAAGAAAAACGTAAACGTTTTGAAAATGTATCAAAAAATGATGGAGAGAATTCAATATTTTTGTATATTCAATTGAAGTTGAATGGGGCTCCAAATATGAAGTATTTTCTATGATAGCGCCACCATTGTTATTACATGGGACTACGAGGTCCAGATGATTGGACTTCTCTGAATATGAGCATGGTCCCTGCAATTAAATGAAAGGTATGATTCTTGAGATGCACAAAATCTGACTTACGATTAATTAAAATACAAACATGTTGTTTATAAATGTGTTAAACTCTAAATCTTCTGTTGTGTAAATATTGATCACAGTTTTTACTCTGTCTACAAAGTTACTGAATAATTAAATCAAGTTAGCAATGACTTCTATGTTGAGATAATGTAAATTCCTTCACTCAATCCTAAATCATTACAATACACGAGACAGCATTGCTGTTAATAAGACAAAACTTATCTAATAGATAAATGCCTAAAATAGACACGAATATTTCAAGAATTCTTTGTATGAATACATATACTAGAAATGAATCGCATCCGTTATTTTCTTTCTGAACAAGTACACGTGTTTTTTGCGGGAGAGAAATCCTTTCACAAGAATATTTAATTAAGTTCCACTACAAGAACTTATTATGCTAGAAATCTCCTCCTGAAATAGCACAAGTGAAACTTGAATTTGTAGTTCTTTATGTCACATTCACACGTCCCTTTCGTGAAGAGCAGTGCACTCTCTTGGGTGATGGCTAACTTCATCGGTGTTCAGCGCTCCTTGCGGTCATCCAAAGCATCACATTCATCCAAGTTTACAAGGTCGATACTAGATGGCGAGAGCTACCAGCTTGTTAGTTTGTAAATTGTCACATAGATGACGCTAAAGTAACCTCAGAGAAAGGCATGCCATTTGCACCATAATTTTAGACCTATAATAGGCCTTACCATCTACGAAGATTTATCAAGAGCTTTATATTTGTTTTTCCAATGTAATTGTTTTATATTTGTATCTCCGTATAGTTATTTGACAATGAGTTGAAATTAACATTATTGTAAATTTACAAAACTACTCTTGTAATAGATTCCTAGTTACCGTGCTGACCAATGCGGGAGCCAGAACCGTAATATTAAATTGTCGGTGCTATGTAATTACGTGTATGTATCTCTACATCTGAATGTGGATGAAATAAATCATAAATTTCTAGTAATTTCTTGTGGCCAAGATTTGGTCTAATAGAGAAAGAGAAAAAAATTCATCCACGCATTTTTGTACCTACAAAATTCAGTAATATAAAATGTTAGGAAGAAAAATTCATTCGCAGTAATTCAATCCGACTTTGTTTCTACCAAGGTACTTGAAATGAACAGAAAGCGGAAACAGTCTGAATCGACAAGTAAGCTGGAATGGTTGAAAACTCAATGGCTGTGATTTAGAAAAGAATATCCTAATAAAACTCAATATAAATATTCAAATTGTTATGACATAGTTAATTTTGAGGCAATTGACATTAGTAAAATCACAACAGAAATGCACTGCAACCCCTATATCCCACAGTGAAAATCATCGGTGAAGTCGAGAAAAGGATCTTTACAGGCTTTCATTCCCCACAATGTCATGTTTTTTACAACAATATTCGATCATCGATACAGGGCCAGGTGGTGGGCTACTAACCGATGACTTACGAGGAGGAACTTGTTTAAAACTTCTTTTTAGAGTTCAGTGTTATTTCACTGTACGTGGTATTATTATGTTCACAACTTTTGTTCCAAATAAATGCAATAAATGTATAGTGTTCTTACTTATGCACCAAAAGTGAACCAAAATCCAAAAAGAACAAACTGGCCTAACACACATTAAACAAACAAACTCCTTAAGAGCAAAGTGGACAAGTCACATTAAAATAGTACATTTTTGTTATTATATGTTATTTGTTGACACTTTTATGTACTTTCAGTCACCGAACATGCCACAGTGACTTGATATACCAATATCCCCAAGTAATATAATTATATGTGACACAAGTTTCATGAAATATTCAAAACCAATTTTTCTTTCATTTCCTCCAAAGCGGGCTTGTCCTCTCTGCCGCTCATGGCTGCAGAGATAAAATAATTTCGTCGCTTATGCAAAGTATTCGCCAAGTGATAGCACTTAGCACTTGCGAAAGAGGGGGCAGTCTCATTCGTCACGTTAACCCAAAAAGAGAGTAAACATAAAGAGTATCTTATAAAATTACTAAAGCAAACGGAGGTATTAGTTGTGTGTGTGTGTGACGATAACCACTGGAATGTGAAACGACAGCACTATTTGTTGATTTTGATTCGGTTTTGAAATTCAGTGTATCAGTATCTGATCGCAAAATACGGTGATTGTAATACTGCAATACACTTAATACGTTTTTATTCATCATTTTAAGCTATCTCAAAAGTGGGGACATTTTCAAGGATTTTGTCTCAACTAAGCGTACCAAGATCATGTATTTGGGAGAATTATTGTTTACAATCTGGCTCCAAAATCTAAGAAACTCTTTTGGCATCAAAACGATGTATAAAAAATATTTAATTCAATTAAAGGTTGCAAGTCAGTGTAAATTATGTTAATATTGCTGGCCTTTGTAAAATGATATGAATTATTGTAAAAATGTATTGTACTTAATATTTCTGCTTGTTATAATTTATGAAACGTAGCTCTGGTGTAATTCAACAGTGATCACTAATGACCTTAGATGATTATAAAGTGACATCAAACAAACATTTTTTTAAATCTGCAAACCAAGCAATTCTCCACATGCAACATCATTATCAGAACTCTAACAACAACAAGAAGGCAAGGAAACCTCATATTCTTCTTACGTAATGTGTTATCCAAAGACGCCTATTGATTCTGCCTTGCAACCAGGACAAAAGGCATTTTATACACCATTGTTTCATGAGTTTGCGCCTTAAAAATGAAAATAACATAAATAAGTCTAGAAACGAAGAATATTAGGGAAAATCGTAGAGGTCCATGTGCTAGAATTTCAATAGAGAGAACCGCCACATTGTCAAGTGGCCATTGATGCTTGTCGATACTTCTACATTTCTGGAGCTAAAAGACATTGGTCACTTTGAATGTTACTACTGAAATTCCGAACAGATTGTGAGTACTCGGATGTCAGGCCAAGCCCTGAACTAGGCTGTATCGCTATTTTAAAAAAAACAAGAATGTTGTTTTACAGTTTATAATGTTTTCTTCTGGTAGTATTTTCTCTTAAGAGCAGTTTCTTTTAAAATTTTTAGACAGGAGACAATTTTTTTCAATTATTTTATTTCATTAAATTTCAAATTAAATCTTACGTCTATGTTTTTCCAATCTTCAACGACGTTGCAGGAGCTTTTGCACCCCATCTTCAGGTCTAACGAAATGATACAATTCATCTTATTTCCTAAATGTATAACTTATTTAATATTTTATATCATAACAATTCGAATAAATGTTACGTCCATGTTATAGCTAGGTTAAAGTTTTGTCTAAGTTGTACATTTAAGAATTAAGATTAATTATATTATTTCATTAGACCTGAAAATGGGGCACAAAAGCTTTCGAAACGTCGTTGAAGACTTGAAAAAGATAGAGGTAAGATTTAATTTGAATTGTTCTGAAATAAAATAATTGAAAAAAAAGAAAAAAATTGTTTGATGTCTAAAAATTTTAAAGGGACGTCTTCTTAACAGAAATACAACAATGTGATTATTGGAATTTTTATTATGTCTCTGAATAGATGACCAACTTTTGCTGCTACAGGTCACTAGTCTATTAATATTTGCAGTTGCTCATTAAGATATCACCACTCATTTATGATACTTCTAAACCTTACTGAAACAATTATTTTTCTTTTTTTCAGAGTTCACGGCTACAACATTTATCCAAGTTGCGTAAATTTAAGAATAATTTATGTTTATTTATTATAGTATTGTTACACATTGAAGAGAACATTCAATATATGATACACATATTTATAGATACGTAAATACGGATTCAGTATTATTTTCGTATTCAACAAATAAATTGACTACATTTTCGATGTCTTTTCAAACTCAGACGACCAAAGTTTAAAAAAATTATTTTCTGCCACAGGAATTTGTTTTCAGATTTAAAGAAATCAGATTAAAGTATATTTATTTTGTTTTACAATTGAAAATAAAACAGTGCCCAGTTTTTTGAAAAACAAAACATAAATCCACATCATGGTGCGCAATGTTTGAATAGTATGACTTATTTATTTCACATGCAAGTACATGGGTCTTTCTGACCACACCTGATTCTCCGTGGCGGGAAACAAATGTAATTGTCGGGTTGGTAACCTTTTAAAATTTTACGAGCATTCATTTGCTCTTCGGGTTATCTAGAGGGCCCTTTGTCACGAAATGCTTCTAGCAAACTTCATCCGCCTACCGGTCCGAGAGATGGACATATCATTGCTGCGGTATTTCCTGAAAGCTCGTTTTTCTCCGCATTACTTCCAGACAGTTTTAACTTACAACAAGCAGCTCCGCATAAATAACTCAAAAAGCGTTTCAGCTGCCAGCCGTCTAATCAGATGATGGTGATTTCCGGGCGCCTACAAATTACAAGTGGGCTTGTAATTAATGAACAATGGTCCTAATGAACATGTGAGGCAGTAAACTTGGCGTTGTCTCGTCTCTCCTGCCTATACGCGCGCCCGCTGATGAGCACGCTCTGCGAGTAATTAAGGACAGAAAGGCCGTAGCATGTGAAATTATTACTGATTCGGAGAAACAAAACAAACGAGATTATATTTACAGCGAAATGAGAAAATTAACATCTACGCTTTGGAATAAAATGGGATATTAAAGCCGAACGCGTACAAATTTTGAATTTATATTTTTATATTGTGTTTCTTATTTAAATAGAACACGTATTTATTCATGTAATCAATAAAGATCAATATTTATAAATAGAAAATATCCTAGAAATGTCTAGGCAGAATTTTCAAAATTTGGAACTTCTAAAGAGTTCCATTAAGTAAAAGATTGAGGAAATTATTTACTGTATTCATTTTAAATTTTGTTTTAGTCTCTACTTGTATGTGTAAGTGTCTGTGAAGTACCTCAGTATCATAATTTTAATTTGAAAAGCTTAATTTTTACATTAGTACATAAGAAATAATTTATGAATTTTATAACTTTTGTACATTTATATTTAGATGAATTTACATTTAGGTGAAAATATCTATTAGTAGTACAATACACAAAAAAAAGTTGTGTAATCTTTTTTTAAATTATTTTTTAAGTCGCATAAACTATGCAGTCATGAGCGACTAATACACTAAATAAATGCAATCCACAAATCTGTAAAAATATCATATATTTACAAAATTATATCACTTTTTCTTGGCAACTTGGCAATGATAAAATTGCATTGAAGTTTTCATTTCTTAGGTAGTCTTTGTCAATGGGGCGTTTCAGAAGGATGTGCTTTATTGATAGAATAGTATTGCAGCTGGTACACGTGGGTTGTGGAACTTTTTCAGTTAAAAATTATGAGGAATTGGTAATGATTTGTTCTAATTTTAACAGAATAACGTGTTCTTGATGATAAATTGAGGGATTTTTTACAAGTCCAAAGAAGTTAGTTATATTTTTATGAAGTGTGCTGGCATTTTCATTTTGCCACTTCGTGTAATCTTGTTCCTGGTGTACTATATAAATATTTTATTATTTAAATAATTTTAATTTTTATAATACCATCAGGACTGTGAATTGCAAGTTCCAATTAATTTAAAATATATTATCATGTACCTTCAAAGCAATACAATAATGTAGAATTACAGGATACACCACACCACATCAAGCGTCTCCTTTGCTCTTCAGTAATTCATCACTCTTTATATCTACCTATTTATCTATCAACCTACCAGTTACGTTCGAGCTATTCAAATATGTACTCCTCATTTTATTATTCTAACAAATATCAAAAGGAAAATATCCAACAACAATATTTTAGTGTGATTTTAAAAGAAAGTATGGTTTACACGGTACAAAATAAAAATGTCCTCTTTCATGATTAATACGCATAATTATCCAATACACTTACCTAATGCGATCAATGAACGGGGGTGCAATTGGTCTTATTCCAAGTTAATTGGACATTCCAAAGCAGATCATTTTGATTGCAATACAATTCAAAGAAAGGTAAGAACAATTGTTTGTGAAAAAATGATTAGTTAATATTTAATATTTTATACCGATAAATAAAATACAACTAGATGTATCCATGAAAAATTTCTACACTTTTAAATAATTGTTTGATAAGCAAGAGTTACTTCATACTAGATCCTAATTGGAACGGCCAACCCCTCAACTTTGCGTTGCAGCATTATAGTCCCGGGACTATGCAAGAGAACCATTCTAATATTGTTAAGCATTGAGATAAAATGTGCATACAATTAAACAGTCCTTTAATTTTGTCATGAAAGATTATTGCTGTTATTTTCCTTTAATTTAATTTATATAGATTTCGGGTTTCTGCATTTTCACTACCCGTGCTGTAGAGTGGGTGCACCCAAAAGAACTAAATTTCCAAAATAAAATAGAAAGTTCAAAATTATCTCATTTCGTAGAATACTGCTAAGAAATGTAGTTCAAACTCCTAGGGCGCATTGTTTCCAGCTGTGTGCGATTGAAATGTGTGTCGCAGGAATCTGTTTTTTACGTCATAGTCTGCAAACTTCTTCTTCTTTTATACTTATATATGTAGGAAACAGAACTGTGAGCGGGACACTAACAGGGTTTTAAGTCCATGGTTTCCTATATAGTATCAAAAACAGTCATCGATCATTAGGCTTTTATATACACAGAGGATGTTCTTTTTTCAGTAAAATCATTGTTCTTTACTCATTATGATGTATCTACCTTGGCTTAAAATATGTTTCCAAGATGTAGACTCTAATTAAATATCCATGTGCATGGCAAAGGGATTTAAAATAATACATAGATGTAAAATTGTATTTTTCATCATGTAACATAGGGAATCCATCTTTCAATCATCCTAAGTATTTAGGAAACAAGTACCGTAAGGCATACTATTGCAATACGATGTTGTAGGATTATCAAACATGGCCGATAGGTCGAGTATTTTAATACGATGTTTCTATACGATGTTACTATGTTTAATAGTGAATATCGTACACTTTACATTTTTTGTAAAAATTCCAGTGAAGTACAATTTTCGTTTAAATTTGAATATTTATCCTGCGAAATGTAACAGACTAATCGTGGAAAACTCGGATTCTTAATAGTCTGATGTTAATTTTCCATGTAACTGAATGTTTGACACTTGTATTCTAATAATATTTGTTACCGAACGTATTGTAATTGATAATAGTGAGTTATAGATTATTAAACACTTGAAATTAGAATCCTTTAGATAACGAAATTGGATAAAAAACGAATGCTCCTAAAACAGCATGTACCACTTTCTTGCCCGTATTTTTTCACGCAAATTTACGCAAAAGTTCTCACATTTTCGAAAAATTGTACAGGACCTTATTTCAAAATCTTCTTTAAGAAACAGACTTCATTAAGGGAAAAATTCTGTCTTTAATTTTTTAGTTGCAGGAAGATGTCGAAAAATTTTGAACTTTGCTATTTTTTTTAAAAAAAAATCGGATTTTCAACGCACATGAAACCTACACCATTCTCTTGAACGTCCTTCACACTATCCAACAACAAAATTTAATCAAAAAACGATGGAGTCATTTGTTTGAAAATGGCTCAGGGACTTCATGTAAAGTATTCCCCAAAATTAAAACATGAAGAAAAGGGCCACGACATCACCTAGATCAATTGAGGAATATCACATATCTCTTTTGAAGAAAATCGAATGAATGGTTAGGCCGCTAGCGTTGTTCACACACACGGACAGACAGACGACAGACGATTTTTGCGATCATTTAACCTTTCGGAATCATGGACCCACAAAACATGGAGTCTGGATAACACCACGCGTTAGAGAATTGTTCAGTTGCACTGGATGAACTAGCATCGGATTCAGTCTGTAACAATGCAGAACATCCGAACGAAAAAAACAAGCTGAACAGGATAGAAGAGGATTTTGTGTCAGAATTTTTATCGGTCGGGTAGGAGTTGGACTTATAGCCATGTCTGTCAGAAAATTTGTTTGAGAAACGTTTTTAAGTTAGATTTCGCTGTGAGAGTTAGACGGAAGAAGTGAATTCGAAAGTAGCACGTATTAACTATAAGAACATAATTTGATTAAATGCGAAATTTGAGTCGCATTTGGAAATAGATAATGGAAGTGGGACGCGGACGGTGTGGAAATCCAGCAACCAAACTCAATATGGAAGATTGAATAAATGGTGGAAGGACGACGTGTATGGGACGAGATAATTCTACTCAACGTCAAGATTGCAGGGGGTTCCTCACTTGCAGGAAAATTTAGAATTTAAGAATAAAACGAACGTTGCATCAGTAAATTTTTGAAGGGCCAAGGAATTTGCCAAGAGTGTTTAGCATATAAGTTAACTTTAAGGAAGGAAAATATTATAAAAAAATCATTCTTATAAGTTTCAATGGCCATCACAGTTCTTGGTGGAAAGATAGAATAATAATTAATTAAG
>JAHLJT010009419.1:44949019-44966387 GCA_031308135.1 Acheta domesticus
TTACTACGAGCGGAAACTAATTATCTCAGGAGCGATGATAGCGAATCACGAACCTTTTTTCGAGTAAATGAAGTGTTTTTATAGCCGTGTCTAATATTTGATTTTTTATTTTCGTAAAATACAAAGTATGTTAGGTTGCATCAGGACAAGTAGTTTGGTGCACCGCCGCTAGGAGCGCACGCGCCACTGCCCGGAGTGCCGAGAAGGGAATATTTTCTTTTTTCACCCGTGAATGACAAATAGATACTACAGCAACGTATTATTGGTCAAAAAGGATATTAAACCATTATCAATAAAATAAATCTTTTTCTTCTACTTTTACACATTGGCAATCATCTGTTCTTTTATTGTTTGTTCTAGGTTAAATTACTAATCTATACGGAGCAGAGGAATGAGGCGGCGTCCAACTACTTGGAGCCGAAAGTTGAGGAGAGCCCCAAGAAAGACACAAGAATGGTCGCAGATTGTGGTAACGTTATCTTAACCACCACGTATTCAATCATCATACATTATCGTTCACATATCATTCAACACTAATTATCACTATCATCTTTCATGCACTGGAATGCAAAGACAAACCACTGAGCTCAGAAAGGGGTAGCAAATAAAGGTATAAAGGCCTCCTCCCTCACACTAAACGATGTTTTGCATTCATGAGAAAGGTTTTAAGTATGAAAGTAGTGCACATTTCTGTAAATTCCTTTTCCCTTCTAGCTATTTAGGCATTGCACACTATTATTTCTTTCTTTCAATTACATTCACTCCAATAATTAACAAATACCAACAAATATTAATGTAAAGTAGGCAACTCCCGTTTACTATATGTATTAGTTTAGTACATTTCAAAGAGTATAATAAAATTTAAATGACATACAGTTTTGATGTTGAGTAAATTCTTATATCAACCCTCATCTCAATCCATGATTTTCGGATTGTTATGAGTAGTGAGTTTAAAGATTATTATTATTATTATTATTATTATTATTATTATTATTATTATAATTTTGATTACTATTATTATTAAATTTATAATTACTTACAAATAAATTGAGCTTTAATTAGTTTTATATAAACCTTTGAGATGACAATATTTCTTAAACTGGCTCACGCATGTCGGCATAACTTAAAAGTTGCAGTTGTGTTTTGACAATAAATGTCATATGTAAGCTGTTCACATGTACATTGTTGTTAATGTCTGTAATAATTGCTTCTAAAAATCATACAATTATACGTAATAATAGCATTAATTTCCTTTTTGAATCCTCAAGTGCAGTTTTGATTTTGAAAACACGATATTATCGAATCAAGGACATCGCTACCGAGAATATCGGTAGTATCGCCACGTCCCTAGTCTTCCACCGTAATTCCCAGCGCTTCTGGCGTCGGGCGGGGCGGGCGGGCGGCGGGGACGTCCCACGGCGTCTCATGACGAATGTGGCGTCGCAATTGGCCCGTCGGGTGAATAGGTGCGCGTTGACACAACGAGACGTAATAAATTTCCCCGCGTCACCGCACCCCAGTCCCCCCTCCCCCGCCCACTAGCCCACAGCCGGAAGGACGCGTCGCCCGCGCGGCGCCACCGAAATAGCACCGGAAGTGGCCGCGACGAGCGCCGGACGGCGACGCGAGCGCTACTGTGCGGCTCCCCGCGGAGCGATGAGAGATCGTGCTGTTCTTTCGGGTAATTAAAGGCGACTGTAAATATTAATGGCTGTGTTTGCCGCAGGTGTGAAGTGGCTAAAAGGTACGTGTCTAATTGGAGTCTGGCGATAGTTTCGGTTAGGATGGTATGACTTTCTGGTGGAAATACGTGTGACGTAGTTAACACTTAATGTCGCCTGTTTATAGGACTTAATTGGTTGGCGAAACAAGTTCTGATAGTGTACGTTGCGTTAGAGCTTAGAGAAGTTGGCCAAGAGGGGAAGTGCTTAAGGGATGGCAGCTCCTTTAGCAAAAAATAATCATTTTATGAGAGTGAGGGTTAAGCAAGAACGCGAACAGGCATTTGAGAGAGAGAGAGAGAGAGAGAGAGAGAGAGAGAGAGGGAGGTGGATGATGCACTGACATCAAATTTCCACCAGATTCATCTTGTCTAGTGAGAGTGATCGCAAGGAAGCAAAAGTGATATTTTATGAAGATGAAAATCTTAAATGGTCATCTTCTACTCAATTTCAGTCCATCTTTAGTACACGGACCTTCTACTTCTCTTAGTCTTGAGTCCAACGTCAGTATTAGTATTGCTGCTGATTCGCAATACTACAGTGTCAAACATTTAGGAAAACACTTGAGAAAAATCAGAAAACAATCCTCAAATGGAACGCTTTTTATCCCTTTTCTCTTTCGTTTTAGCGATTTCCATCTAACACAGATCAGTGTTCCAAAGGTATTCGAAATTATTCGTCTTTTTTTAAAAAAGGGGCATACTATTTAAAATTATAAACGATAGGAATCTGAATACATTTGCAATATGGACATACTGCAACTTATTACAGATGATACTGTTATACTTCTTGTGTCATTCGTGCATAATGTCCTGACATTATACAGTGTACCTATGTCATATAACAATAAAATGTAGACACTTTATGATTTCAGGAAAATGACCTAAATTTGGACGCTCATATTTCGAATGTAGTACGTCGCGTAAATGAATGAAAATCAACGACTCACGAAAATAATAATTGTTTATGTTCCAGAATGAAATTTACAAAAATGCTTCTCGTTAAATATAAAAATTAAATCTCAAGTACTCAGATTTAGTAAAAAAGTGGACTCATTTTATATTCAGATCCAACAAACATAATATTAAGTAATATTTCACAGCATAATCAAAAATAACCCCGAAGTATTAATGACAGGGCAGCACTCTTATTTTGTAGACGTCAACGCTTATTTCTTATTTTTATCACAATTTCATCTACAGTGAAGAATTCTGAATACGTTCCCAATGAACAGCGGCCAATTGACTCGAGGTGAGAAAATTAGAACGACTGACTAATTCAAGAATACGACTTTCGAAAACAAAACATAAAGAAAGCAAGACTTCTTAACGACGAAGCCAATAAAATGCGTCACCGTCACTATTTGTCCGCCAGCAACCAGCTAGCACACAAATAGATGCTATCTATTTATACGAAGTCAATCGCAGACCACGGCCCAACTATTTCACAGGGAGATAGCATTGACGAGACGTGAAAGAATCGAGCCACCCCGTTCAACTACAAAAGCCTTGTCGACTTAAAAGAACGCCTCGTGAATCCAGCATTCAGCAGAAGCAGTCACTCAGCCCTTGGGTCGGACGCCGATCGCCCTTTGAACAGGCACCGCGTTGCACGTTCAGCCTCAGCTCTCTCAGTCGCAAGGACTTCGAAACGCGGAATAATTATTCACATTATTAGGACCGGCTGAGGTGGTTCAGGGCGTAAATTGATGTCACTGTAGTGCCACTAGCCGAGAGATACTATGGTCCGATTAAAATAAGTTGGTGATTGACAGTTGGCGTACCGGACGTTGGCAGGTTGCGTACCACAGATCTCGCGTTTCCGGGACACGAAAATAAACACTTCAAGAAAATGCTTATAAAAGTAACCAAATCATATATTCTTATAGTGTGAAGCAACAGCTTCAGAAAGACAACTGTCAATCACCAACTTATTTTAATCAGACCATAGGATTCGAGTCCCGACGATGTCAGGGTTCGACTCCCGACTATCTAATTAACTAGGTCGAATTCAACCGCTGTCTGGCGGACAATTCTGACGGCCGGCTGCTCTGATCGGTAGTTTTTCCCTGATTTCTCCGATCAACACCAGGCGAGTGCCGGAGCAGTATTGTAACAATCAGTCCACGGACCGTTTGTGATGTCTCCTTCTCTTCCCTAACTACCCTCACTACTTACACACACACGCATTTCGCGATCACGCATTGGGGAGACCCGTCGGAAGCGTGAAGCTTGTCCCAGCTGGGTCTGTGCCCCAGTGGAGGGAGATACTTAGATGGGGAAACCTCTCAAGACGAAATGTAGGTCGGGCGGGATCTCGCCATCGAGTTGGGGAGGAACACCGCCACCTCTCGGCATAAAAATATGCATTACATATACGGGACTAACGACCATAGCAGTTGATGCTCCCGGAAAGACGAAATAATCAATTAACATTACTAGGTCAGCAAATAACCAACCGAGCCTGTTATTTGTGTTATCGGCCGGGTATCGATCAACATTTCTCGTAATAACATCTTAATAGAAAAACGAGGAAGTAAAACGTGAACAAGAAATACTAGTTTTTGGTATAAGCCTAGTCAGAGTCTTTCTTCTCTACAACTAATTTTTTATTGTTTTTAACGGTCGGCGGACTGTTAAATTTTTGGGCGGGCCAATAAGAGTGGATTATTGTTTCTCTGTTTGGTTGTGTTAAATTGATGTTACAGTGTAGCCTAGTACTGCGTAAATGAAAATAAGGGAACTGCCGTATTAACAAGAGCAGTTAATTTTCATTTAGGTTACATGGGTTATATGACAGTAAATCTCACTCTCAACGCATATCACAAGTAAATGTAATATGTATTTATTATGTAATTAAGCATTGATATTTTCAATATTAACCCTGGAGAGGTGGCGGTTGCCGGAGTTACGTTAGCGGTGACGCGGGGTCATTTCTGACTCCTTAGATTTATTTCTTTATAAAATTATATTTAGCAAGAAATAAGTGCGAAATAAGTTATTTTAATAATAATCAATCATTTATAAGGTCGTATTAACTTAATGCACTATTATAAACAAATATGCAAATGAGGAATTGAAACATAAAAGGACAAAATAATCATTTGTCTTTGATTTTATGTAGTGACTCCATTTACATTTTTCTGAACATTTCAACGGCAAAGGTATCAGAAAATTCAGTAAATTTCATTTTCTAACACTGTCTTACATAAAAACAAACAATTTATCGAAAATGCTTCAACGCCAATCAACACAACTTAGAAAAAGTGCGAAAATTAAAATGTTTGTGTTGGTTTCACAAATATTTATACATGAATTATTACATATAAAATTTTGAAAATCTTTCAGACAAAAGCTAAAGAATATGGTGAAAGGTATGTGAAATGTAAACCTTCTGACTCGCAAAATTAGGTAACTGCAGCTAAGCAAAGATACGTGGGGTCACAAGAGACCCCGCGCCACCTCACTCGGGTTAACCTTAAAATATAATAAATCTTTGGTATAAGAATTAATTGTTTTCAACGCAGAGTTAAAGAATATCTTCCGAGAAAGAGCCTGCGATATGTACGAGTTATTGTCAGAACTATCACCTACATATCAGTATGACAAAAAAATCTTAATTGATATATATGAATATCAGGGTCAAGGTTTTCATCCAAATAATTAATTTGTTTCAAGATAATGTTTCTTTTTACTAGGAAAACATTGTTTCATTATCCTACGAAAGCATTAATATCGCGGATGACAATTAATTCTAGCTTACGTTTTGTAGTGTGTCTCGCATAATTGCGAATTCTAGGAAACTTGTGATAAGTTTCAGAGAAAATAAAAGGAACAGTCTTCCGTACGTCCTCCGTCCTCCGACGAATGTACGTCTGAAAGTCAAAATATTTTCTTATTCTGACTAGTTTCGTAATCACATCAGGTTAGGTTAAGAAAAATGTCACAGTCACTTTCTCTACTTACATGGCGAGAAATTACGAAGCGTTCTGTTGTGTGCAGCTTTCGACGTCTCCAAGTCCACTGTGCGTCACAGTGTTTCGCCATGAGCGGAACGCACTACCACATTTGCGCCGCCACCTCGCCCAGGCTCCTGCACAGCCCCGGCTCTCCCCTCTTGCCACACCCTGCCTCTCCCAGCCAGCCTCGCCACGCCTCGCCTCTCCTCGCCGTGCCCCGCCCCATTCCATGCCGCCGTGGTACAACCCTTCCCCGCCACCCAGGTCCCGATATCCCGCTAAGTGATGTGATATCGATAACACAACATCGATGTTGTCGGCCCCGTGGCCGAGATCGCTAAGCCAGTGATACTTTAGTGATCTCGGATCGAGGGGACTCGGGTTCGAGTGCCACCGGGCATGGTTGTATGTGTTCGTCCTTTCACCCCCTGTCATCACCATATCGTTTCATCCTCATACCCTAACGTTAAATCCAATAGGGGTCGCTATTGACCTAGTAGTTGATGCGACTTTAAATAAAAAACATCAATGTTACCAAACATCGATGTTCAAAATTAAAACATCGATGTTAATAATACATCGACTAAAATCCATCGGTGTTTTTCAACATTAGTGTTTTCAAGCTGGTTTAGTAACCTCTAACATTAAATTCGTGTGCAACAAAATTTAATTTGAAAGTGTTCGTGTTTATCAATTCACCGAATAAGGGTAGGAGAAGAAGGAGCAGGCCTTATGCCAAATATCGATGTTCAAAATTAAAACATCGATGTTCATAATACATCGACTAAAATCCATCGGTGTTTTTCAACATTAGTGTTTTCAAGCTGGTTTAGTAACCTCTAACATTAAATTCGTGTGCAACAAAATTTAATTTGAAAGTGTTCGTGTTTATCAATTCACCGAATAAGGGTAGGAGAAGAAGGAGCAGGCCTTATGCCCACAGCGCAATTTGTGACCACTTCTCAATGTGCGAAATGAATATGAAGAAAAAGGAAATTCAAGGTAAGGAGGTCATCTCGGGCTACAGAGTATGGTCGATGACGATAGTACAATCTTCCTTGGTTCCAACACACGAACTAACAGTTTTATAATCAGTTATATTTCATATTTAACTTGTACAGTATCGTGATCATTAGAATTTTTCATTCAGAAATCAAACATCGAAAAAGAAAAAAACACTAAAAAAGAAAAAACATCGATCACAAAACCGCGATACTGAAAAAAAACAGCGTTATTACATCGATGTTTAAAACATCCGACATCGATATTGCATTCCTAATCACCTTGGCGTTCCTTCAACCCGTCTTGTTGAAAAACACCGAAGCGCTACCACTCATCCAGCACCGTTCATCGTTTGATTAATCAGTGTTTCCTGGACTCGTCAACTGCTAAGGTCATTAGTCCCGTAAGTGTAGTCCATGTTTTTACCGTAAGAGATGGTGATCTTCCCTCCGCTGGACGGTGAGGTCTGGTGCCGACATTCACGTCGGCTTGCGGGTTTTCCTCAAGCAGGTATCTCCCACCAGCGAGGCACAGCCCCAGCCAGAACAAGCTCTAAGCTACCGGCCAGTCTCCCGGCCAACACGACACGTGTTTTAATGTACCGCATTTAAGTGTGGGTGTGTGTAAGTAAGAAGTGAGGACAGGGCAAGGAATGGGAAAGAAAGATCGCGCGCAATCCGTGGCCCGTTTTTTGGGATCTAGTCCCGTCCGGTGTTAATGAGAGGAACCACGGTCGCTAGAATTGTCTCCCAGTCAGGCGCTGATTTTGACATCCATCGTGCTACATTGTCCATCTTCCCAACCAATGGATAATACTTAGTGACCCGTACGTTCCTTCATCTGCCCAATCCCCTAGCAGCCATCAACAATCCCCAGCGGCCTATCGCTTCGCTTTCTTCCCTCGCCCCTCGCTACACTTGCCTTGCCATCCCGCACACTCCCGCTACCCAACCTTGCCTCGCTACCTTGCATCGCCAGGCTCGCCCCGTTGCAACATGGCCCCGACACCAAACCGTCCTTCCTTACCTAAACGTTTACCTCCTTCAATCATTCATCCACGCTTCTCTTCCAGTCCGAATTGTAGTAGCATTTCCCCGCCTCGGTTCTCCATCATGTTTCGTCACGCTCCACGAAGAAATACCACGTTTCCTAAGTGTTACGATTTCCTATCAATCCAATGCGGCTCCATATTCACCGACAACTCACGCTGTCACCCCAGCGGCCAACATACCTCCACTCCACCGTTGCGTTCACCTCCACAATGACATTCTTACCGCCATCTCCTTCTTCTCCGTTCCCATCGCCCCCAGCCGTCGCTTCTAACCGCCGCCGCCGCCGCCGCCGCCGTCGCCGTCGCCGCCCGAGCAGCTGTCGGGTGGAGCGTTGGCGCGGCGGCGTCTCACGGCAGATTTAGCAAGACAAATGAGGGCGGGCTCGTCTTCCTACGCAAACATTGCGTTCGTCTTGGCGGCGCGCTGCGCTGCTCCGCGTCGCGGCGGGAACATCTTCAAATAGTCATTCATTATCGGGCGGTGACGCGGCGCGACGTGGCGTGGGACGGCGCGGGAAGACGGTGGACGGTGCGGGACGGTGTGGGACGCTGCGGAACGTGGCGGGACGGTGCGGGACGAGAAGGGACTGCGAAGGAGAGCGGGGGACGGTGTGGGACGGCACGGGACGGTGTGAAAGAGCGGGGGACGGAATGGAAAAGTGGGGACGGTGTGGAAGAGCGGGGAACAGTATGGAAGAGCGGGGGACGGTGTGGGACGGCACGGCATGATGAGGAAGAGCGGGGGACGGTGTGGGACGGCACGGCATGATGAGGAAGGAGCGGAGGACGGTGCGGGACGGACGCGCGGGTGAGGAAGAGCGGGACGGCGAGGGACCAGTGAGAGAGTGCGAGAGATGGCGCGAGACGGAGAAAGACGAGAGGCGATGAGGGAAAGCGAGGGACTGTGACTTCAGTGGCGACTACGATTGTTACATCCACGTTCGCGGGTTCATACCCGATAGGACGTCCTGGAATTTCAAGGGCCAAAAAATCTTTCGTATGCCTTCCTTCAGAGAGGAAGTAAAGTCGACTGTCCCATGTTGTAGATTTACTGCATGTAAAATATTCTAAACCCTAAAATATTCTGAGCAAACTTCAAATCACCTAGTTTCGTCGCACGAGTGATACCTCCTTTCTCTGCCAGACGTGAAAGGAGCCACCGTTGACCACAAACTCAATGTGTGGTCAGGCGGAGGAGCAGTCCTGGCCGGAGACTCGCTCCGGAAAATAAGGCATAATTGGAATGAATTGAATTGAGTTGAACGGTGGGGGAAACAGGTAACGGCGGGGAAATATTGTTGGACGATGAGAGTCGGTGCGGGAATTTGGGGGACGGCGGGAGACAACGTTGTGAGCTAACCGGAGTGAGTACCGAGGAGTACGGCTAGCCCTGGGCAAAAAGACGCACGAAGAACAACAGGAATGAGGCAGGAACGAGGAAGAAAAGATTCTGAGGCAGTTGCAGGAAAGTAGTAAGGGAACAAAGAAGTAAGTCATCTTTCGTGCGTTCTTCGACTGTAATATTACGAGTACTTCAATTGACAAGTACGACCGGACGAATTGTGGAGTCGAGTAGACAATGAGTTGTTCAGAGTCTCTGTCGGAAAGATCGCGTGTTCAGATCCGTCGTAGATATATTTGATTGTTCCTTGCTTTCGTATTGTGTGCGGAATGTCACATGTCAAATATCGAGACAAGTATCTGAGCAACACTTCAGGTTTAATGGAGGGCCGCTTACGGTAGTCGGAAATCCAATAAAAAGAAACAATAACTAAGAAAAACGTATTCTAGCGCTCTAGGAATATGTAAAGAATGCATCAAAGTAATATAATTAGTTACTATCATGAACTGTGACTATTACAGAATGAAGAGAGTTTAATGTGACAGACGTGTTTGGTAAATTAAATATAAATCAAATTATAATTTTCGGAAAAAAATGTTTCCATGAAAAACATTGTAATAAAAAGATTAGTTAGAAAAGAGTAAGACGTTTCACAGAAAGGAAGAACCGAACAAAAAGTGATAGGGAAGGAATCAGTTACAAATTGATAAACATCGTGTAAGAAATAGAAAAACATAGGCAGACAGAAGGAGAGAAATAAAAGCAGAGCGACAATGATAGAGACACAGAATTAACGTAGGTGAAAAACAAATTAAGGATATTAATGAATAAGATATTTGCTTCACTGCGCTACGCGGAATTATTAATGATGTGGTGAGACGACTGATAATTAATTGATACATATGATACGGAACGCAAGAACGAGAATGAGCAGGAAGCATTTAGACACGGTTGTACAGTGGAAGCGGTAGAGTGGGCGTGCGTTAAAATGAGTAATGTGTTCAATCCATTTCCACAACAGGGGTATGGTGTTTAAAGAATTGATGTAATTCTTTCGGATATATTACTTGTCCATTTTCAGTTTGCCAAAGGCAGACTAAGGAACTACTGTTGTTTGCATCAGGACATCAGGTCACCGCTTTTCAGATCTTCGCAACTTGTTACGCATGCCTATAAGTGGAGTTAGAAGCGAAAGAAAATAACTTTATTTTAGAACTATTGTTCTAAAGGCACTCGTCCGGTTACATAGTCCATAACTCTACGTCATTACCGAACATTATTACATTTTATTAATTTTCCTTTGCTTAAAGAGTTTTTAAAATGTTATGTGTTTCTTTACTATTTATTGTGGGAGACTACTTCCCACTATTCGGACATGCAAGGCGGAACATCATGTAAACAGGCAGCATCAGGAAACTTAATTTGTTATTTTTTAAATATTTTTGTCAAATTTATTATTTAATTTTGCTGTTCATAGAACAGTTTCAAAGAAGTTGTTAGCACATTTTGGTCGGCGCGGACAAGTTCCTGCGACTTTCGCCCACATGGGCACTCTTTGTGGTACTCCCGCCAAATTATGGGAGTTCCATGCTACACCAGTGTGTTATGGGGGCGCCAACTCTAAAGTTCACGCGTTCCACTTTAAAAAAATCAATTAATTATTCAAGCAATCAATTAATTAATGAATTAAGACATTAATTGATCATTGTTTCCCCGCGCCTCGATGTTCTACCGCCGCCCGGCCAGGTTGCAACCAGCTACCCTCGCCGCCGACACCGATGACGTCACGTCGACATCACACCGTCACCGCCGCTGCCACCACCACCACGCCGTCGCCGCCCGTATCTCCCCCCGCCTACGTCCGCCCCTCCTCCGGCTAGCCGGCTGGCCGCCCCCCTGCGCCCTGCCCGGGGTCTGAACTCGGGGCGGGCCCAGAGCCCGGCGGTTAGCGGGCGAGAACGCTGGTGGAGTAGTGGGCAAAAGCGGAAGGGGCTATGGTGGACTTTGAGCGTGAAGCATTCACGGCGGTGAAAGGCATTTTCTTGCTATCTGCATTGAGACCCTCTACTAGACAGCTGTGTAATTTGGAGGAGCTGTGGTGCTGTGAGAGTGGTCTGGTTTATAAAATCCAGTCATATGTGCCTCGTAACCTTTCAATACATTCTGCAATGTTACATTAATTTGGTTTTTCTTGCTGTGTTAGTCAGGTAGCATCGCTTGGTCAGTGTGTGCCTTTCATTTTGTGTGTTCACAGCATTGCAAGAGTTTTTGTGAAATTGTTAAATTTTTTTTTGTATTCTTTGACAGAAGTATACATATTTATAGAAAGCTTAACAATTACAACTTAACTTAAGCTTACACTAATGCAAAGATTAAGGAAAAGAAAATGACATTTCTAAGGCTCTCTAAGTTTTGATTGCTATTATGGCTCTTTTCTATAACATGTTCCATTTTGCTGATTATTATTTTCAACACTAATGAGTCTTCGTTTAAAGCTAACCATCCAGAATCGATCATCCTTACTATCAAGAATTAATTTAAAATATAAACATGAGGAAAGAAAAATACAAATAAGGAAACTAAAATATTGAAGAACTTGAAATGAATCACTAAATCTACTTCGAAATTTGTCTTGTGCCAATGTTAAAAAAATATATTTTTGATACTTCTTTCATATCATTCAATAAACACCAGATAAATAATATAACTCAATAGGTAGATGTATCGTGAACGTGAAGAATCAGTTCTTAAGAGTCCGAATCCCTGTCTTACAAAATATTTATTTAAAATTTTTATAATAGTCATGAAATAATGTTTTCGGCCTGCAGCAATATTTTACTAATCAATTTAAATTGCAAATAATCATACAATATTCTTTACACACCAGACCAAATGTAGGAGACTAACTTAATTAGGTTGATTATGTAAAAAATATAGGCTTAAAAACAAATATAAGTAACATGGAACTCGCAGCAGAAATTATGGAGGTGGTGTCATACAGCTACTAAAACTAAGGGTGTTACAATATATTTTCTCGCATGATTTGTAACGCTATACAGCATTGGTATACTATGAGAACCTTCAAAATTTCTTCCGTTCAGCAAAACTATTTTCTGCGTGCTGAGATTCGAATTCAGGTCCATAGATTTTCCCGTATTAGTTTTCTATTTCCTTTGGTCTCGGCTAGCTATTCGGACGTGTCATATACACTTGCCAGCTGCCATTTATCGCCGGCCAAAATTCGTTTTTTAAAATTTTCTTAATTTTTCAATTTCTTAATAGTACAACAGAAATATTTTTTAAGAATATTAAGGAACAGTAAAATCTCGTCCTAAATGGCAATTACCTTTCAAAATTTGGAGCCGCTTTTAAGAGAATGGGTTCAAGGGCTAATCAAAATGCGAAATTTCAAGCTCTTTTTCACAGGAATCTTTTGGTTTTCGAAATACTCTCTTTGAAGTCATTTAGAGATCTTCCAAAAAATTACATTTGAGTAAGTTTTGAAAAAAAAACAATCAAAATAAACTTTACGTCATATTAAAGAGTGCAATTAGCACTATTCGTTCCAAAAGTTTGAAGAAAAACTTTGGAGCCATTTATGTGAAAATGGATTTTGAGCGTTTCTGAAAATGCAAAATTTCGAGCTAGTTTTCACCGAAAACGGTTAAATTTCGAGAAACGTTACTTGACATTATTTAAAGCACATGTACTCATTAATATAAGAACGTCAACGAATAGCCGCAAATGTAAATATTAATGACGAGAGAAAAGAGTCAAAAAATTAAATATTTGTAATTTTTGAAAAAACAAAAGGATAGAGCAATGTAGCGTTTATATCATCTAATAGAATACATTTAGCACTATCCGAACTAAAAGTTTAAAGAAAAATAAGGAGCCATTTTTGAGAAAATCTTGTTTTTGTATTTTTTTTTAATTGCACATATTGCACGCAATATTGCGCGAAGACTACTAAAATTTTCAAAAAAATATCCATACCTTGATGAAGGAACTTACTATGAAGAATAAATTTTATTTGACGGAAAAATCTCTAACTGCAATTTTGTAATTGGAGGAAGACGCAGAATAATATTCAAACTTTCACAATTTTCGAAAATTCAGAGTGATTTCTCCTTGTTCCCTGAAAATCAGACTTATGCCACCTTAATAAATGTATTTTACTCTATTCCTACAAGAAATTTAATGAAAAAATTTGGAGCCTTTTGTTATTTTGAAAATGACTCATGGGTTTACTGTGAAGTACACCCCAAAAATTAAAATATTGGATTCAAATTCAAGGGGCCACGGGATCAGCTAGATCAATCGGGGAGTATCAATATTGGAGAACATCGGCTGAACAATTTAGTCGTTAGCATTGTTTACAGACAGACGGATGGACAGACGTTTTCCTTTCAATTGGTTTTCCGGTATCAAGAACCCACAAAACATGGGTTCTGTCTGCACCCGTCTTAGAAGATTTTTTTCTTCATTTAGCAACTGGATTTATCCACTTTTTCTTCGCCAGGGCCCTATAATAAGAGTTTTTCTGCCGAAATTCCTCCGTTTTTTCAGGCAGCATTACTTTCGTACGTATAGTATATGGGAAAGTAAAAAGGGCTCCTTCGTTTTTTATTAAATTTTTGTTGTATGTTGTGTAGGACGTTTAAGAGGATAGTGCAGGTCACACGTTCGTTGAAAAACGCTGATTTTTGGAAAATAGAAGACGCACAATTTTTTTCCGCATCTTCCTACAACTAAAATATTAAAGATAAACATTTTTTCCCATACTGAAATATATTCCTTAAAGATAGATTTTAAAATAAGGCCATTTAACAACTTTTTGTTATTTACGTCATTAAATATATGCTTAGCTCCTTTGCAACCAATCATCTAAACAATGCTTTAAGAACGCGTCCTTAGAAACGGCCGCAAAAAGCTGGAGAGTCCATTAAAAAAAATTAGCGAACTCTCAGGTTTAGATTTTACCAGTGTTCGTAAATCTTCGGATAAATATGTCCCTTTCGTCCCACTTGACCTTTGTACCTTTTGTCCCTAAACGTCCATTTTGTCCCCCATATCCCATTGGTTCCACTTGCCCCATTTGTCCCCCTTTTCCGTTTGCCCCTTATCCCATTTTGTCTCTACATCCATCTTGTCCCATTTGACCCCTAGTCATATTTTGCACTCTAGTCTCATTTGTCCCCTGGTTCCATTTGTCCTTTATTCAATTTCCCCTCTAATCCCATTTCGTCCCTTTGTTCCATTTTGTCCCCTTGTTCCATTTTCCCCCTTGTCCTATTTGCCCCTTGTACCATTTTGTCCTCTTGCCCCATTTGTCCCCTTGTCGCATGTGTCCCATTTGTCCACTTGTTTCATGTTTCCATTTGTCCCATTGTCCCATATGTCCCTTTTTCCCCTCGTCCAGTTGTCCGCTTGTCCCATTTGTCCCCCTGTCACACGTGCCTCTTTGTCCCGTTTTCCCATTTCCCCCTTATCCTATTTTATCCCTTGTCCCATTTCCCCACTTTGTCCTCTTGCCCCACTTTGTTCTATTATCCCATTTGTCCCCTTGTCCAGTTTGTCCCCTTGACACGTTTGTCCCCTTCACTCATGTGTCCCCTAGTCCCATTTCCCTTTTTGTCCCCTTGCCCTCTTAACTACTCGGCTTCGCTATCGCTCCGGCTTGGTCCTTAAATACCCATTTAGAGGACTCGTGACATAAATATTTCACCAAACTATTTTTTGAAAATTTGAGTACTTTTCTCTTAATTTTGCGTGAAAGTAAGTGGTGTTTTAGCACCACTAGTTTAATAAAAAATCCTCTAAATTGCCGGCAGGGCAAGACGAAAAATCAGAATCAAGTGACAAATAAACCTCACGGATTGAACACTCGATCACAAAAGACGTGTTCACCGCTTACCCGCCACCGGCGGAAGAGATGTGGGAGTGGATGACAGAGCGCGGCGAGGGGGCGGGGTTGTGGGGCCTTCACGTCGCATCTCAGGAAATTTCATGCTTCCCGGGGAGGCGACACGCCGCGCCGTGCCGCGCCGCGCCGCGCAGGCAGGCAGACAGGACAGACAGGACAGACAGGCAGTCAGGCGGCAGCCGCGTGACACATGCTTTCGGCGGCCCACAAAGGAGCAGCGTCTTCAGTCTTCACGCCAGCAGGAAGCGAGCGATGTGTTGGTATAAGAGGGTAAGAAAGCGCCGCCACCGCTCCTTAGCGCGAGTTAGGTAGCAGGGAGCCTCTATAGGACCCCATCCACTCTCAGGCGCGGCTTGCAAGCCTGGCTTGTGACGGTTGTAAATACGTCACCGTACATTCGAAGCCACAGGTTTCCTCAGGTTGTTCCATTGTGGGAAGAATGCGACGGAGGCAGATATACAAGCGGCCTGAGCCAGGCTTGCAAATATCGCTTGAGTGTGGTGAAGCCTTGAAATAGCACTCTATTCACGAACACTCGCTTGCGAGTCTGCCGTGTACCGGTGGTAAATTGGTGACCATTGTTCTCCGTACGATGATGCAGATATCATTTTATTTATGCTACAGCTCTTTAATAGGTCGCCTTTCAGCCTTTCACGACTCCATCATCGACCCCCAACCACTGGTTCCTGATATTTGACATCCAGTCTTCTCTTCACACTAAGTGCATTTTTCCAAGACGGGACCAATCCCCATCCTCCACCACGATGATGACCCGTACACACAACACCGCATTGACTTTATTTTGTCACCCATATTTCTATAGG
Organism: Acheta domesticus; assembly: GCA_031308135.1. Lineage (NCBI taxonomy): Eukaryota > Metazoa > Arthropoda > Insecta > Orthoptera > Gryllidae > Acheta > Acheta domesticus. The sequence continues at coordinate 44,964,844 of JAHLJT010009419.1, forward strand.
TCCTGAGGTGTCCCAAGACCCACCTCGGCCAACTTATCCGGATATGGAGAGAGTAACCACCGAAAGAAGGGAAGTTGAAATGTCGGGAGAGTCTCATCATGCCTAGCATACTACAAAATATCCATGGCCGAGGAGAAATTTGAAGCCTAGATACTTCTTTCCTTTCATGGCGATGGTACGATGTAGGCGCGCCTTTCTTAACGCCCTTCGCCTATCCGGATCGGCTAATGATAGAGGTGGTGATAGAGGACGCGAAGCAGGCTCATCAAGAGAGACTTACGCGCGGATGTCTGACCTAAAGCGATCCATCCAACATCTAGTGTTGCACGCGAGCCAGGCTTGCTCAAACCAAAAGAGCTCGCTCGTTTAGACCTTCCTTTAGGGAAGATATTTGCTACTTGTGACTTCAACAGCTCTCATGTGAAATTTGCTGTTGATAAAGTGAGGTTTAAGGGATAATTCGAAAAATAGTATGTTCATGTTATTGACTAAGAGAAGTATATTGGCCCTTTTGCAACGAAATTGTGCGGAGAGGGAGGGAAGTAATTAGAAAGTATAGTACTCTACAAACACAAGAGTCTCATGTGAAGCCAATTTCGTGGAATATTCACAAAAAGCACCTTCATTTTTTTTATATGAAAAAATAGGTATTGCAGGCAAGATTATTATTTTCTTGAACACTGAAACTACCTAGAGATTTGACAGACAAGTTGGTTAATTGGAAGTTGGGGTTCATTTTTTCGGATATCTGGTGTTTGCCACAAATTAACCACACATTCTCAGTAACACAAACCATAGCCCATTCATGAGATCTTTCTCATATTACGATACGAAGAGAGGGCGAGTAAATGTGGGAGATTTACAATAATATTCCAACGGGATGTACCTGAAAGTACCTACGGCGAGGATTATAAACAAAGGACAATTCAAATTAATAGCAGATCTTGCAATTAATAGCAGATCTTAGAATTTGCGTAGTTGGAGAAGATTGGGGTGGGTGATGCAGAGGTCAAATTATCCTCCGTAATTTGCTGTTCGAACACTTAGGTAACACGCTCGATAAGAACTGCAGGGCAATATGATTTCTTACATAATTTAGGATTTCTAACATAAATCTATGATTATGCTACTTGAACTTGGTATTTCATGAGGTAAGAAAAAATTATTAATAGAATTTTAATACAAGAAAGTTGATAATTAATTTTAAATGTTTACTATTAATAACGAAGACTGAATGAAAAAATTCATACTGACTTTTTCGTTTTATTTAACTGAATTAATAAGTTTTTTATTTGTAATTCACGCTTTTGTGAGACTAATACATTGATAAACCCTCGACATGACTGAAATTGAAGAAAAGTATTTTTGGTCCTCTACATGCTTCCAGTGTTTCCAGTAAAATTAAATAATAAGTAAGTGTAATATTTAGCGTAAACTCTAGATTATCTCATATAATTTAAGGAATCGGAAGTTTTTTAGGTCTTGTTGAATGTGGTTAAAGTATGGAACACGGTGTGTGAATTATAATATTTTGAAAAGTGTGT
>JAHLJT010009419.1:44967387-45039238 GCA_031308135.1 Acheta domesticus
GCCATTAAATACTGCGACAGATCCCGACCACCCCTCTTTATCTATTCTTACTCTTATTTATTTGATTAGGTTGGCTAGCTCGATTTTATTCATTTAATTGTCTGTTTCTTTTTCGTGGGCTGAAAATATCGTTAATACGAGGATTCGGCTAGTGAATATTTTTATTTACGTGGTGAATTTTATTAATTTACTGGCATAATAATTTTGAAAATGATAACACATTATTACTGAATTATATTTCAGTGGCATGAAGTGCCAACTGCTATTTTATTTATTAATAAATCAATTATTTTTTAATTTTAAATTTTAGCAAATTTATGTTCTTAATTAATTATTATTCTATCTTTCCACCAAGAACTGTGATGGCCATTGAAACTTATGATTTTTTTATAATATTTTCCTTCCTTAAAGTTAACTTATATGCTAAACACTCTTGGCAAATTCCTTGGCCCTTCAAAAATTTACTGATGCAACGTTCGTTTTATTCTTAAATTCTAAATTTTCCTGGAAGTGAGGAACCCTCGGCAATCTTGACGTTGAGTAGAATTATCTCGTCCCATACACGTCGTCCTTCCACCATTTATTCAATCTTCCACATTGAGTTGGGTTGTCTGGATTTCCACACCGTCCGCGTCCCACTTCCATTATCTATTTCCATTTTCGACTCAAATTTCGCATTTAATCAAATTATGTTCTTATAGTTAATACGTGCTACTTTCGAATTCACTTCTTGCGTCTAACATCTCACAGCGAAATCTAACTTAAAAACTTTTCTCAACAAATTTTCTGACAGACATGGCTATAAGTCCAACTCCTACCCGACCGATAAAAATTCTGACACAAAATCCTCTTCTATCTGCTCAGCTTGTTTTTTTCGTTCGCATGTTCTGCATTGTTACAGACTGAATCCGATGCTAGTTCATCCAGTGCAACTGAACAATTCTCTAACGCGTGGAGTATCCAGAATCCATGTTCTGTTGGTCCTTGATTCCGAAAAATTAAATGATCGCAAAACGTCTGTCCGTCTGTCTGTCTGTCTGTCTGTGAACAACGCTAGCGACTAAACCATTCATTCGATTTTCTTCAAAACAGATATGTGATATTCCCCAATTGATCTAGCTGATGTCATGGCACTATTCTTTCATGTTTTAATTTTGGGGAATACTTTACATGAAGCCCCTGAGCCATTTTCCAAATTTTCAAACAAACGACTCCATCGTTTTGGATTAAATTTTGTTGTTGGATAGTGTGAAGGACGTTCAAGAGAATGGTGTAGGTTTCATGTGCGTTGAAAATCCGATTTGTTTTTAAAAAAATAGCAAAAGTTCAAAATTTTTTCGACTTCTTCCTGCAACTAAAAAAATTAAAGACAGAATTTTTTCCCTTAATGAAATCTGTCTCTTAAAGAAGATTTTGAAATAAGGTCCTGTATAATTTTTCGAAAATAAGAGTACTTTTCGCGTAAATTTGCGAGAAAAAATACGGGCGAGAAAGTAGTACATGCTGTTTTGGGACCATTCGTTTTTTATCCATTTTCGTTATCTAAAGGATTCTAATTTCAAGTGTTTTAATAAACTGTAGCTCACTATTATCAACTACAATCAGTTCGGTAACAAATATTATTAGAATACAAGTGTCAAACATTCAGCTACCAGAAAATTAACATCAGACTATTAAGAATCCGAGTTCTCCACGATTAGTCTGTTACATTTCGCAGGATAAATATTCAAATTTAAACGAAAATTGTACTTCACTGGAATTTTTACAAAAAATGTAAAGTGTACGATATTCGTATAGTAACATCGTAGAATCGTATTAAAATACTCGGCCTGTCGGCGATGTTTGATAATCCTACAACATCGTATTGTAATAGTATGCCTTACGGTACTTGTTTCCTAAATAAATAGGATGATTGAAAGATGGATTACCTATGTTACATGATGAAAAATACAATTTTACATCTATGTATTATTTTAAATCCCTTTGCCATATACATGGATATTTAATATAGAGTCTACATCTTGGAAACATATTTTAAGCCAAGGTAGATACATCATAAGAGTAAACAACAATGATTTTACTGAAAAAAGAACATCCTCTGTGTATATAAAAGCCAAATGATCGATGACTGTTTTTGATACTATATAGGAAACCATGGACGTAAAACCCTGTTAGTGTCCCGCTCACAGTTCTGTTTCCTACATATATAAGTATAAAAGAAGAAGAAGTTTGCAGACTATGACGTAAAAAACAGATTCCTGCGACACACATTTCAATCGCACACAGCTGGAAACAATGCGCCCTAGGAGTTTGAACTACATTTCTTAAGCAGTATTCTACGAAATGAGATAATTTTGAACTTTCTATTTCTATTTTAGAAATTTAGTTCTTTTGGGTGCACCCACTCTACAGCACGGGTAGTGAAAATGCAGAAACCCGAAATCTATATAAAATTAAATTAAAGGAAAATAACAGCAATAATCTTTCATGACAAAATTAAAGGACTGTTTAATTGTATGCACATTTTAATCTCAATGCTTAACAATATTAGAATGGTTTCTCTTGCATAGTCCCGGGACTATAATGCTGCAACGCAAAGTTGAGGGGTTGGCCGTTCCAATTAGGATCTAGTATGAAGTAACTCTTGCTTATCAAACAATTATTTAAAAGTGTAGAAATTTTTCATGGATACATCTAGTTGTATTTTATTTATCGGTATAAAATATTAAATATTAACTAATCATTTTTTCACAAACAATCTTGTTCTTACCTTTCTTTGAATTGTATTGCAATCAAAATGATCTGCTTTGGAATGTCCAATTAACTTGGAATAAGACCAATTGCACCCCCGTTCATTGATCGCATTAGGTAAGTGTATTGGATAATTATGCGTATTAATCATGCAAGAGGACATTTTTATTTTGTACCGTGTAAACCATACTTTCTTTTAAAATCACACTAAAAATATTGTTGTTGGATATTTTCCTTTTGATATTTGTTAGAATAATAAAATGAGGAGTACATATTTGAATAGCTCGAACGTAACTGGTAGGTTGATAGATAAATAGGTAGATATAAAGAGTGATGAATTACTGAAGAGCAAAGGAGACGCTTGATGTGGTGTGGTGTATCCTGTAATTCTACATTATTGTATTGCTTTTGAAGGTACATGATAATATATTTTAAATTAATTGGAACTTGCAATTCACAGTCCTGATGGTATTATAAAAATTAAAATTATTTAAATAATAAAATATTTATATAGTACACCCAGGAACAAGATTACACGAAGTGGCAAAATGAAAATGCCAGCACACTTCATAAAAATATAACTAACTTCTTTGGACTTGTAAAAAATCCCTCAATTTATCATCAAGAACACGTTATTCTGTTAAAAATTAGAACAAATCATTACCAATTCCCTCATAATTTTTAACTGAAAAAGTTCCACAACCCACGTGTACCAGCTGCAATACTATTCTATCAATAAAGCACATCCTTCTGAAACGCCCCATTGACAAAGACTACCTAAGAAATGAAAACTTCAATGCAATTTTATCATCGCCAAGTTGCCAAGAAAAAGTGATATAATTTTGTAAATATATTGATATTTTTACAGATTTGTGATTGCATTTATTTAATGTATTAGTCGCTCATGACCTGCATAGTTTATGCGACTTAAAAAAATAATTTAAAAAAAGATTACACAACTTTTTTTTGTGTATTGTACTACTAATAGATATTTTCACCTAAATGTAAATTCATCTAAATATAAATGTACAAAAGTTATAAATTCATAAATTATTTCTTATGTACTAATGTAAAAATTAAGCTTTTCAAATTAAAATTATGATACTGAGGTACTTCACAGACACTTACACATACAAGGTAGAGACTAAAACAAAATTTAAAATGAATACAGTAAATAATTTCCTCAATCTTTTACTTAATGGAACTCTTTAGAAGTTCCAAATTTTGAAAATTCTGCCTAGCCATTTTCTAGGATATTTTCTATTTATAAATATTGATCTTTATTGATTACATGAATAAATACGTGTTCTATTTAAATAAGAAACACAATATAAAAATATAAATTCAAAATTTGTACGCGTTCGGCTTTAATATCCCATTTTATTCCAAAGCGTAGATGTTAATTTTCTCATTTCGCTGTAAATATAATCTCGTTTGTTTTGTTTTCTCCGAATCAGTAATAATTTCACATGCTACGGCCTTTCTGTCCTTAATTACTCGCAGAGCGTGCTCATCAGCGGGCGCGCGTATAGGCAGGAGAGACGAGACAACGCCAAGTTTACTGCCTCACATGTTCATTAGGACCATTGTTCATTAATTACAAGCCCCACTTGTAATTTGTAGGCGCCCGGAAATCACCATCATCTGATTAGACGGCTGGCAGCTGAAACGCTTTTTGAGTTATTTATGCGGAGCTGCTTGTTGTAAGTTAAAACTGTCTGGAAGTAATGCGGAGAAAAACGAGCTTTCAGGAAATACCGCAGCAATGATATGTCCATCTCTCGGACCGGTAGGCGGATGAAGTTTGCTAGAAGCATTTCGTGACAAAGGGCCCTCTAGATAACCCGAAGAGCAAATGAATGCTCGTAAAATTTTAAAAGGTTACCAACCCGACAATTACATTTGTTTCCCGCACGGAGAATCAGGTGTGGTCAGAAAGACCCATGTACATGCATGTGAAATAAAGTCATACTATTCAAACATTGCGCATCATGATGTGGATTTGTTTTGTTTTTCAAAAAACTGGGCACTGTTTTATTTTCAATTGTAAAATAAAATAAATATACTTTTATCTGATTTCTTCAAATCTGAAACAAATTCCTGTGGCAGAAAATAATTTTTTTAAACTTTGGTCGTCTGAGTTTGAAAAGACATCGAAAATGTTATCAGTTTATTTGTTGCATACGAAAATAACAACTGTATCCGTGTTTACGTATCTATGAATATGTGTCTCATATATTGAAGGTTCTCTTCAATGTGTAACAATACTATAATAAATAGACATAAATTATTCTTAAACTTACGCAACTTGGATAAATGTTGTAGCCGTTAACTCTGAAAAAAGAAAAATAATTGTTTCAGTAAGGTTTAGAAGTATCATAAACTGAGTGGTGATATCTTAATGAGCAACTGCAAATATTAATTGACTAGTGACCTGTAGCAGCAAAAGTTGGTCATCTACTCAGAGACACATTAAAAATTCCAATAATCACATTCTTGTATTTCTGTTAAGAAGACGTCCCTTTAGACATCAGACAATTTTTTTCTTTTTTTCCAATTATTTTATTTCATAACAACTAAAATTAAATCTTACGTCTATCTTTTTCAAGTCTTCAACGACGTTTCGAAAGCTTTTGTGTCCTCATTCTCAGGTTTAATGAAATAATATAATTTATCTTAATTCTTAAATGTACAACTTAGACATGACTTTAACCTAGCTATAACATGGACGTAATATTTAATTCGAATTGTTATGATATAAAATATTAAATAAGTTATACATTTAGGAAATAAGATGAATTGTATCATTTCGTTAGACCTGAAGATGGGGATGCAAAAGCTCCTGCAACGTCGTTGAAGATTGGAAAAACATAGACGTAAGATATAATTTGAATTGTTATGAAATAAAATAATTGAAAAAAATTGTCTCCTGCCTAAAAAATTTGAATAGAATCTGCTCTTAAGAGAAATACTACCAGAAAAAAACATTATAAAATTGTATAAACAACATTCTTGCTTTTTTTCAAAATAGCGGTACAGCCTAGTTCAGGGCTTGGCCTGGCATCCGAGTACTCACAATCTGTTCGGAATTTCAGTAGTACACTCAAAGTGGCCAATGTCTTTTAGCTCCAGAAATGTAGAAGTATCGACAAGCATCAATGCCACTTGACAATGTGGCGGTTCTCTCTATTGAAATTCTAGCTCATGGACCTCTACGACTTTCCCTAATATTCTTCGTTTTTAGACTTATTTACGTTATTTTCATTTTTAAGGCGCAAACTCGTGAAACAATGGTGTATCAAATGCCTTTTGTCCTGGTTGCAAGGAAGAATCAATAGGCGTCTTTAGATAACACATAACGTAAGAAGAATATTAGGTTTCCTTGCCTTCTTGTTATTGTTAGGGGTTCTGATAATGATGTTGCATGTGGAGAATTGCTTGGTTTGCAGATTTAAAAAAGTTTGTTTGATGTCGCTTTATAATCATCTAAGGTCATTAGTGATCACTGTTGAATTACACCAGAGGTACGTTTCATAAATTATAACAAGCAGAAATATTAAGTACAATAAATTTTTACAATAATTCATATCATTTTACAAAGACCAGCAATATTAACATAATTTAACACTGATTTGCAACCTTTAATTGAATTAAATATTTCTTATCCATCGTTTTTGATGCAAAAAGAGTTTCTTAGATTTTGGAGCCAGATTGTAAAACAATAATTCTTCCAACTACATGATCTTGGTACGCTTAGTTGAGACAATCCTTGAAAATGTCCCACTTTTAGAGATAGCTTAAAATGATGAATAAAAACGTATTTAAGTGTATTGCAGCATTACAATCACCGTGTTACCGATCAGATACAGATACACTGAATTTCAAAACCGAATCAAAATCAACAAATAGTGCTGTCGTTTCACATTCCAGTGGTTATCGTCACACACACACAACTAATACTCCGTTTGCTTTAGTAATTTTATAAGATACTCTTTATCTTTACTCTCTTTTTGGGTTAACGTGACGAATGAGACTCCTCCCTCTTATGCAAGTGCTATCACTTGGCGAACACTCTGCATAAGCGACGAAATTATTTTATCTATGTAGCCATGAGCAGCAGAGAGGACAAGCCCACTTTGGAGGAAATGAAAGAAAAATTGGTTTGAATATTTCATGAAACTTGTGTCACATATAATTATATTATTTGAGAATATTAGTATATCAAGTCACTGTGGCATGTTAGGTGACTGAAATAACATAAAAGTGTTAACAAATAACATAAAATAACAAAAATGTACTATTTAATGTGACTTTGTCCACTTTGCTCTTTAGGAGTTTGTTGTTTAATGTGTGTTAGGCCAGTTTGTTCATTTTGAATTTTGGTTCACTTTTGGTGCAATAAGTAAGAACACTATATATTTATTGTATTTATTTGGAACAAAAGTTGTGAACATAATAATACCACGTACAGTGAAATACACTGAACTCTAAAAAGAAGTTTTAAACAATTTCTTCCTCCAGTAAGTCATCGGTTAGTAGCCCACCACCTGACCCCTGTATCGATGATCGAATATTGTTGTAAAACACATGACATTTTTGGGAATCAAAGCCTGTGAAAGATCCTTTTCTCGACTTCACCGATGATTTTGACTGCGGGATATAGGGGTTGCAGTGCATTTTCTGTTGTGATTTTACTAATATCAATTGCCTCAAAATTAACCATGTCATAACAATTTGAATATTTATATTGAGTTTTATTAGGATATTCTTTTCTAAATCACAGCCATTGAGTTTTCAACCATTCCAGCTTACTTGTCGATTCAGACTGTTTCCGCTTTCTGTTCATTTCAAGTACCATGGTAGAAACAAAGTCGGATTGAATTACTGCGAATGAATTTTTCTTCCTAGCATTTTATATTACTGAATGTGAATTTGTAGGTACAAAAATGCGTGGATGAATTTTTTTCTCTTTCTCTATTAGACCAAATCTTGGCCACAAGGAATTACTAGAAATTTATGATTTATTTCATCCACATTCAGATGTAGAGATACATACACGTAATTACATAGCACCGACAATTTAATATTACGGTTCTGGCTCCCGCATTGGTCAGCACGGTAACTAGGAATCTATTACAAGAGTAGTTTTGTAAATTTACAATAATGTTAATTTCAACTCATTGTCAAATAACTATAAGGAGATACAAATATAAAACAAGTACATTGGAAAAACAAATATAAAGCTCTTGATAAATCTTCGTAGATGGTAAGGCCTATTATAGGTCTAAAATTATGGTGCAAATGGCATGCCTTTCTCTGAGGTTACTTTAGCGTCATCTATGTGACAATTTACAAACTAACAAGCTGGTAGCTCTCGCCATCTAGTATCGACCTTGTAAACTTGGATGAATGTGATGCTTTGGATGACCGCAAGGAGCGCTGAACACCGATGAAGTTAACCCATCACCCAAGAGAGTGCACTGCTCTTCACGAAAGGGACGTGTGAAGTGCTTTACATAAAGAACTACAAATTCAAGTTTCACTTGTGCTATTTCAGGAGGAGATTTCTAGCATAATAAGTTCTTGTAGTGGAACTTAATTAAATATTCTTGTGAAAGGATTTCTCTCCCGCAAAAAACACGTGTACTCGTTCAGAAAGAAAATAACGGATGCGATTCATTTCTAGTATATGTATTCATACAAAGAATTCTTGAAATATTCGTGTCTATTTTAGGCATTTATCTATTAGATAAGTTTTGTCTTATTAACAGCAATGCTGTCTCGTGTATTGTAATGATTTAGGATTGAGTGAAGGAATTTACATTATCTCAACATAGAAGTCATTGCTAACTTGATTTAATTATTCAGTAACTTTGTAGACAGAGTAAAACTGTGATCAATATTTACACAACAGAAGATTTAGAGTTTAACACATTTATAAACAACATGTTTGTATTTTAATTAATCGTAAGTCAGATTTTGTGCATCTCAAGAATCATACCTTTCATTTAATTGCAGGGACCATGCTCATATTCAGAGAAGTCCAATCATCTGGACCTCGTAGTCCCATGTAATAACAATGGTGGCGCTATCATGGAAAATACTTCATATTTGGAGCCCCATTCAACTTCAATTGAATATACAAAAATATTGAATTCTCTCCATCATTTTTTGATACATTTTCAAAACGTTTACGTTTTTCTTGGGGACTTTAACATGTTATGATTTTTATCGTGGATAATTAAATTAAAACTTTGGTTCAAATAATATTTAGTACCTACTTGAAATAAACTATAAACAATGAGAAAGGATTTACCTGACTAATAATTGATTTTTAAGAGTTAAGGGTTGCGATTGTAATCTATTCCAGGTATCAAGCAATGACTGGCAATGTTAAATAGTAATTAAAATGTTTATTTTTTTAAAATAGGGGTCATCCACAAAATATGTAACGCTAAAGGGGGAGGGAGGGGGTCTGAGGGTGCGTTACGCTGCATTACATAGAGATAGGGAAGTGCGTTTGAAGGGGGAGGGGTATTGAAAATACTCGAAATTTGCGTTACGTAATTTATGGACGGACCCCTATCAATTAAGGAAGTTCCACTCTTTATCGCGAAAATTATTACAATGAACACTGTTCAAGAATTTTTCTTTAAAAATTATTATAATTTAATAATTATTAATAACAATAGTTATAATAATATAATTATTATAAATACTCAATTGATATAAATTTAATGAAATTATTGTAATTAAAAATATTGCTTGGAATTCTTATGCTATTCTATTCTTATTGTTTGCTATTCTTATACTCTCCGCTGAATTCCAATCTGGTTTTACTATTCATTACGTAAATTTCAAATTTCGGTCATTCGGTTGTGTGGTCACAGTTTTTTACATAATCTGCCGCATGGATGCACTAACGCAGATTTGTGACCATTCCCACTGATCTTCTACCGATAGAAAATTAGCAAATTTGATTTAAGAGAACCCATTCGAACATCGTGATAATTATTGAGAAAAACCAATTGTAGTGTATTATCATCTATTTCGAATGCCCACAGCTTGTGAATTACTGCCATGAGCCTTTCAATTCTTTCAAAAAACTGTCTAAAATGCACTTCAGATGAGTGCAAACGATGATTCAGAGAATATCTGTTACATTACGGATGATATTATATTTTATAAAAAATCACTACCATTACGCATACACTTTGCATTTCTTCACGTATTACTTCATTGTTTTTTCAGGAGATCATTCCCACTATACCATCCATGTAATTTTTTCAGTGCAGCTTTTCAGGCTTTTTAACTTTCATTACATCTCTCTGAAGATTTTTGAGCATTTACTTCAGAGAATAGAAATTTCAAGCTATTGAGAAATAGTTTGTACAGAGTACTATGCATTGATTTCGGGGCCGATTATCTCAGTACTGTTTTCTCCAGTAGAAATATTATCAGATTGCATTCGTGGTTTGTTTTACTTATAGTTTTCAGCTTTCTTTTCAGGAATTTATTTTCTTTTATTTGTGAGCGGAAATATGTAGGCAAAATGGAAAAAATTTGGCACAAAGCATTTGGTTTTAAACATAATTCTGTCTGAGAAGTTCTACTCCATTGTTATCAATAAAAAATATCACATTTTTTAACATCATCAGAAAAATGAGCGTTGTCCGTTGTAAGAATACAGTAAAATACGCTTATTAAGGTGGCATAGGTCCTATTTTAACGGTTAACACTGAATTTTCCAAAACTGCAAAAGTTTGAAATTTTTTCGGCGTCCTTCTACAACTATAAAATTGAAGCTAGAGATTTTTCCTTCAAATAAAATTTGTTCTCCAAAGTGAGTTCTTTCATTAAGGTCATGTACAATTTTAAAAACAAATCGTAGTTTTCGCGCAATATTGCGTGTAATATATGCAATTTTAAAAAGATACAAAAACAAGATTTTCTCAAAAACAGCTCCAAATTTTTTTTCTTTAAACTTTTGGTAAGGATGGTGCCTAGTGTACTCTATTAGATGACATACACGTCATATTGTTCTATTCTTTTGTTATGATTTTATTTCCGTTATTTTGTTATGTTATGATTTTTATCGTGGATAATTAAATTAAAACTTTGGTTCAAATAATTTTTAGTACATACTTGAAATAAAGTATAAACAATGAGAAAGGATTCACCTGCCTAATAATTGATTTTTAAGAGTTAAGGGTCAATTAAGGAAGTTCCACTCTTTATCGCGAAAATTATTACAATGAACACTGTTCAAGAATTTTTCTTTAAAAATTATTATAATTTAAGAATTATTATTAATAATAATAGTTATAATAATATAATTATTGTAAATACTCAGTTGATATAAATTTAATGAAATTATTGTAATTAAAAATACTGCTTGGAATTCTTATGCTATTCTATTCTTATTCTTTGCTATTCTTATGCTCTCCGCTGAATTCCAATTTGGTTTTACTATTCATTACGTAAATTTCAAATTTCGGTCACTCGGTTGTGTGGTCACAGCTTTTACATAATCTGCCGCATGGATGCACTAGCGCAGATTTGTGACCATTCCTACCGATCTCCTACCGACAGAAAATTAGCAAATTTGATTTAAGAGAACCCATTCGAACATCGTGATAATAATTGAGAAAAACCAATTGTAGTGTATTATCATTTATTTCGAATGCACACAACTTGTGAATTACTGCCATGAGCCTTTCAATACTTCCAAAAAAAACCTTCTAAAATGCACTTCAGATGAAAACGATGATTCAGAGAATGTCTGTTACATTACGGGTGATATTATATTTTATAAAAATTCATTACCACTACCACTTTGCACTTCTTCACGGACTTCTTCACTTTTTCAGGAGATCATTCCCACTATACCATCCATGTAATTTTTTTAGTGCAGCTTTTCAGGCTTTTTAATTTTCGCCACATCTCTCTGAAGATTTTTGAGCATTTACTTCATAGAATAGAAATTTCAAGCTATTGGGGAAAAGTTTGTACAGAGTACTGTGACTTGATTTCGGAGCCGATTATCTCAGTACTGTTTTCTCCAGTAGAAATATTATCAGATTGCATTCGTGGTTTGTTTTACTTATAGTTTTCAGCTTTCTTTTCAGGAATTTATTTTCTTTTATTTGTGAGTGGAAATATGCAGGCAAAGTGGAGAAAATTTGGCACAAAGCATTTGGTTTTAAACATAATTCTGTCTGAAAAGTTCTACTCTTTTGTTATCAATAAAAAATATCACATTTTTTAAAATCATCAGAAAAATGAGCGTCGTCCGTTGTAAGAATAGAGTAAAATACGTTTATTAAGGTGGCACAGGTCCTATTTTAAAGGTTAACACTGAATTTTCGAAAACTGCAAAAGTTTGCAATTTTTTCGGCGTCTTTCTACAACCACAAAATTGAAGCTAGAGATTTTTCCTTCAAATAAAGTTTGTGCTCCAAAGTGAGTTCTTTCATTAAGGTCAGGTACAATTTTTAAAAACAAATCGTAGTTTTCGCGCAATATTGCGTGTAATATGTGAAATTTTAAAAAGATACAAAAACAAGATTTTCTCAAAAACAGCTCCAATTTTTTTTCTTTAAACTTTCGGTAAGGATGGTGCCTAGTGTACTCTATTAGATGACATACACGCCATATTGTTTTATTCTTTTGTATTTTCAAAAATTACAAGAATGTAATTTTTTACTTGCCTGTCACGCTGTTAATATTACATTACCGACAATTTGTTGACATTATTATATTAATGAGTTTATTTGCTTTAAATAATTTCAAGTAAAATTTTTCGAGATCTCAACCGTTTTCTGTGAAAAACTAGCTCAAAATTCCGCCTTTTCAGAAACGCTCAAACGCAATTAACCCAATTTTCTCAAAAATTTTCTTCAAACTTTTCGAGCGGATAGTGTTAGTTGCACTCTTTAATATGAGTCAAAATTCAATTTGGGGTATCTTCTTTTCAAAAATTGCACAAATGTAATTTTTTTGAAAGATCTCTCTCACTTGTAATATGCACATTACTAGCAATTTGTTAACACTATTGTATTTGTGAGTGTAGTGCTTCAAATGACTTCAAATTTTAAGTTTTTCGAAAACTCAAATGTTTTCTGTGAAAAGGAGCTTGGAATTTCGAATATTTAGTAGCACTTAAACGCCATTTTCTTAAGAACGACTCCAATGTTTTAAAGCAAAATTGCCATTTACAGCGAGATTTTATTGTTCTTCAATATTATAAAATTAATATTGCCCTTCTACCATTAGGAAACCAAAAAATCAAGAAAATGTCCAAAAAATGTACTTTGGGCGACGATAGATGGCAGTTATCAAAAGTATGTGGCAATTCCGAATAGCTAGCCGAGACCCAAAAAAATAGAAAACTAATACGGGAAAGTCTGTACCATTCTGTAGCACCACTAGTTTCTGACAGTTTCGTCGTGTCAGATTCAGTGGCAAGCTGAAAATATTCGACATCTGACGCGTCTTTGCCTTGGTTTGCTCTGCGGAACTCGAACGACAGCGGAAAAAACGCGTCAGACCGCGAAACAAAATCTGCCGCTGATTGGACGCTGTAAATCCGCTGCCGCTACGCTCGCATGCCACGCCGCTCTAAACGTGTTCAAAAGGCAACACGTGACACAAAATTTCTGCTGTGGATATCGCGCCCCGCCTAGGCTTCGGATTTTCGGCACGGAGCCTTAACGCTCAATTACTTTCACATAAACAATTTTATTTTTACTTTCTCTTATATTACTTAAGTAGTATAGAGAAATGTTCGTGTACTATTTACGTAGAATAGAGTATTGTAATGCTGCAGTTAACAAGTGTGACTGAAAAACCCATTTAGCTGTTGATACGGAAAAAGTAGATAATTCTTGTTCCTATTTCTTTACTTTCTGTAATATGTTGTGTAATCAAATTTCACGTTTTGTGGGTCCTCGGTACCGAAAAAAATGGTTCATACCGAAAGGACTACCCGTCCGCCAGTCTCTCAATTTGCACTCAACTTTAGCACCTAAATCATTGAGACGATTTTCTTGAAAATTGACGTTCCTGAGTTGATCTGACCGAAATCGAGTGTACATTTTTTTAATAATATATGTGTTTTGCGAAAATTAGTGTGAAATATACGCTATTCTAAAAATAAGATTTTTACAAAAATGGTTCCAAGTATTTCCTTTATTTATTCTCGCATAGACCAAAGTACGGAAATAAAAATCGCGTAGTTTTCATTTTCAGTGAACTCTCTATTTTGGAAAAATTGCAAATGTTTAATATTTCAAAACTTGGAAAGTGTTTTACGCCTTTAACATTAAATTAAGGGGTTACTTATTGCAATTATTAATTACTTGGTGCAATATATTCCTGAATAATAAAACTTTAAATAATTTAAGATACATCATCTTCAAACTTGCACTCGTTGTCGCATAATTTCAATCAATGGTGGCAATCAATGGTGAAAAAGTTCAATTTTTTTCGAACCTGAGCACACTTTCAATATTGAAGCCAGAGATTTGTTTCTTAAAGCAATGTATTTGTTGGTGTTAGAACTTTAACTCAGTTCATATTTTTTTCGAAATTCGATAAGTTTTAAAGAGTTTTGTGAAGATTTCTGAAAAGTCTATCTGAACAAAGAATGTAGAATAGAACTGTTTTTTGCCGCTTTCCAGCAATAGTCGTTACGAAATGGAGGTTTGCGGTTCTGACTTGTGATTTTTTAGGCCCGTAATGTTTTTTGTTCTTACTTTGTGTGTCCTTACTTTCCTTCTTCCACATATCCATTTTCTGATTTTAATGGAAACGTCAAAAGTTGCGACCCTTGCTTCTTTTAACATCCCGGGTGGAGGTCCCATTATTTCCAAAATATCTTCTTTTTCATGATCCATTACTCTGACAGAACCTGACATTCTTGTTACCATTAAAGAACGAACAACAAATATATGGGAACAGAACAAATGATCGAGTGATAACCACACTACTTTTCATGACAGTGATATTATTTAATGACATTTGGAAAGTTGATGCTTTTAGTGAGAAAATATTTTAACTCAGCGTTAATTATATTTTAATGTTATTGAATCACATTTTACTGATAAACAAATAAACAGTGGGTTACGCTTTTGCTAAAACACTTATTTTCTTCACGTTAAAATATGATGTAAACCTGATTTCCTATGAAGGAAATGTTCCAACACTTGCTGACGTCTCTAACGCTACTTCACATTCCTGTAACAACAGGCTTTTCTCACAACTTCATTTTATCCGAAAAACTCTAGGAAACAATTAAGAGTAAATCACTAGTCTTCTCATTCCCAATTAACTGTATATCCAACCGCTAAGAGGCTATCATTGTCAATAATTAAAACTTCTTGGCAGCTTTAACTCCGCTTTCGACGAAGTTCTTTCCCCACATATAGTGCAAAAACCCATGGGTTGCTGGAATGTGTGAAAATCGGATGATCTCATTCTAGTAATTCAAATAATTATTACTCTGAATTGCCTGGATAAGAAACAAAATTTTTTATCAGGAAGAGTTTAGAAAAGTTGGCAAACTTGTATACTACTTTTCAAAGAAATATTGAGAGGCATTCTTTCGAAAACATTTTTACACGAATATTTTGCATAAATATTCAAATGAAAAAGTCTCTTTTTTCATTTGTAATTTTCTATAAACATTAAAAATAAAAATGTATTTAAAATTAATTTGCTTAATATTATTTTCGTTCCTTAGGATTGAATGAAGCGTTGCATTAAATCAACATGTTCAGCGTGTGAGTGGAAAGTCGAAAAGTGTGCACGTGAAAATGACGGTTAATTATTGGAAAGAAAAATTAACTGGATAAGATACAGGAGTACTATGACAAGGTTTGACATAAGTCAAATTTGAGGTTATTACGATAAAGTGCGTACTCGTCGTGATATAAACAAAAAAACTTTAAAAAGTTAGTTTTTTCTGATTTTCTTTGTGGATCCGACATTTCTCAAGGCACCAAATCTCAAATTCGAATTCATTAATTACAGAGTGCTGTAAACGTGTACCTCCGGCTCCGTGATATCTCTCCAAGTACCTAGTTCAGTATAGAAATATATTGAAAAAGTCTGTTTTTACAGGTACAAATTTAAAAACGTTCACCATTAAACTAAGATGTATTAGAATAGATAACTTTGGCTTTGGCTTTGAAATACAGTGAGTCCGTTCATGTGAAAACCGTTCTCCTTCTCACGACATTTTTTTGTATAAGTCAGTTATCTTGTGTACTGACGATATATACCATCATTTTGGAGTAGAGAACCTGGAGAACCACTTTTGTCTTCTCGTCGGGAAACCCTTGTCAGAAGGATCCGCAACCGATCACGAAAGAGTGCGTTCGACCCAGGCAGAGAGGGTATGTACTACATAGCATGTGCCACGACGCGGTTTCTCATGGAAATCAGTTGCGTAAGCAGGGCAGAATACTGAGTACCACTCAAATAAAATAAAATAAAATAAAATAAAATGAAAAACTCGAAAGCAATCTCGCTGTTTATACTTTAAAGAAGAAAATTTTTAAAAATGTAAACAAATTATGTAAATACGCCTTTACACGATGTTAAAGTCAAAATATGCTCAGTCGTCACAAATATACTAAAATATGCAAAATAAGGTTTTGTGTATTTACTCCAAATAAAATTAAATGAATTTGTGTTCTCTATGCATACCATAATGTTTAAGGAAAATCTCATTCAAATACTGGAAATCTAGAGTCTACAACCACATCAAATATTCTATTCAAAATATTACAAAAAATCTTTCTTATCAAAATTCTTTTATTTTTAAATTATGATTAAAGATAAGTTTATATGTTTCAATGAAGGAGGTACACCAACATAGCTCAAGATATGACATGCACTTCATTCACGAGACTAATCAGAAGATTTCGGAAATATTATGTTGGTATTGTAGCATTGACATGGTTTAATTCACATTCCTTTTGAAAGAGAAATACACGAAAAAATTCGACTTCGACCCACTTCTACACAACAACCTGTAATACATGCACTTAAATATGCCACACATGTAAAATATGCAGTTAAAGAAAAAATTCCAGAATATTCAATTATGCAAAATAAAAATGGGCCAGATTTGTTTTATTTTTGGTGATAGTTATATACTTTTCCTTTCGATACACGCAGGGAATAAAAATATGCATTTGCATTAAGTTCCGGGCTTTACTAATAACGTAAGTAGGGGAGACCGGGGCTAGTAGTGATAATTTTAATTTATTTAATTTTTGAAGGTGTATGAACCATACTTTAAAACTTATAATAAATGGAACAAATAGAATGGCTCTTAGTGTAAATTTCCATATAATTCAATTTAAAATACATAATGTTTTTAATAATATAAAACAATTTTATGTAGCAGTGCACTGTGTCACAACCTGTCCCTCTACGGGGCATGTTGTGGCACATGTACAAGAAACTAGAATATAGTTATATTCAAATCTAACAAACGTCTCTACAATACTGATTTATTTGATCTTAATTGTTTTCAACATCCGAATGGTAGTGATTATAAACATAATGTACTTCATTTTTAGTACAGTTTATGTGTTCATTTCTTATAAGTTATTTTTCAACAGGTCAGTGTGCCGTACAGGCAACTAGATTTGCTTACTGTCAGGCTTTCGCCTTGCTTCAGCTCGGACATGGGCTGGCGCGGTGCCTTAAGCCGCAGTCGTGTGCCCGCCCCATTGTCCCGGGACGGCCGGGGGGCTCCCAGAAGTTATACACTGTACCCAGTTCTTTCCATTCTTTGATGTTTGAAATGGTTCTAAACAAACAAGGCATATACGCTATTCCTCGTCTTCGGAGCTTTCGGATATCCTTTGTCTTTTTTCAACATATTAAATCTAGATCTTTGCTTAGGAACATAGCTTTGTGACAACAAGTGACACTGTCACAACGTACTCCTTCGAACCAGTCACAACTAGCCCCGAGAGACACTAATATGAATTTCTGATTTTTATTTAATTTATTTTGCTTTTCATATAAACCAGAAACACATCAAATTATTTTTCATTAATACTAAGTAGTTGAACATACCTCCAATTTTTTGTTGCTAAGGTTGACTGGAACAATATGATAGATTTTTACTTCGCTATGTGTAAAACACAATATGTTCGTAACTACGCAAATCAAGCAACGGTTCCCGCAGCAACTCAAATAGCAGACTTAGGCAAAGGTTTGGAACTATCACGAGCTGAGCTATATTGGATTGGTCAGTAAACACGATGTCACAACTTGACCCTGTCACATCTAGACCCAGTCTCTCCTATATAGCGTGCTCGGAATCAAATTATTCTTAATTAAGAATGTCTAAATTTTGTATTAGTAATATTGAATTTATTATAAAAAATATTAGAAATATGGAGTTAAATCAGAAATACTCATTATTTGATGCCTACTAGAAAAGAAGTGTATAGTTATGATATTGAATGAGGTTGAGCAAAATTGTATGCACTTTCTCGAAATAGCAGTTGTAATGTAGGTCGCAACAACGGTCAGAGCAAGTATTCTTTGATGCTCAAAATAAATATCTGTTGATTAAACATAAGCATTAATATTAATTTTCTTCTGCAAAAGTTACAATAGGTGCAGTTAACAGTTGAGAAACTGAATATTACATACAGAACATTAAATGAGCCATCGAGAGCAAAAGTGGTATAAGTGAAATTTTAGAAGATTTGAGTTATATTCACTGGTAGATGGTTTGAATATTATTCCATCACAGATTAAAATGGTATTAGTCAAACTTCAATATTTCTTAGCTAGAGGCCAGCAAAATGCAGAAGTAGCCAACAAATTGCTCACGCCACTGCATACAATAGTGACGTAAGTCACAGGTGGGACGAAATCTATCACAGAAGAAGCATATCGAAAAAACATTTAATGCTTTTGGTGATAGGCGCACATGTCAAAATCGCAACTTCAAAATTGCTCTCATTTGGTTGAAAATCGTGACAAAGCCCTAGATTTCCCTATTTTTTCATCACATTACAACCTCAGACGAAAATTGTGCATGACAATTATTTTAATGTAAGTCATAGTATAAAGAAACGGTGGTGAAAGTCAACAAAATAGTTAATTACTTAATTAATAAGCAATGTTTCTATTCAAAATATTTAGAATTTTCTTTGATGAGCATTATTTTGTTAGTTATTCTTAAGCACATGTTGTCATATTTCATAGTAGCTTGATAATGAGTACAACGTAGAGTTATTGAGTACAATGTAGCGTTCTCCAAGAGAATATCAGCATATCACTGATTTTGAACGGAAGTGCTCATAGAGCGGTTAGGAAAGGACACTTTCATGCATATAATGTTTTCTCAGAAACTGAAGAAGACATAAAGAAAAACATCTAATATACTGTAGGTAGTTTCGACCATTTGTTGAACGACCAAGAATTGCAGTGCTTGATCCGGTTTTCTTCCGTGATGAAGCGTGGTTTCATCTTTTTGGATACAACAATCATGGGAGTAGGATTCGGTCAAGTCACAATCAATTTGTGTTGCACTGTACAAACGTCTTATCAATGGAAGATACCTTGCACTCCCAGAAATGTGGAGTGTGTTGTTTTTTATCACGCCATCCATGGGCGCATTTTTGTGGGTGTGGACCCATTTTTCTTTGAAACCAAAGTGAACAAAACAATATACAAATATAATTGTACAACTTATTGCTCGTTTCGACGTTAATGAATTGTCTGCAGCAAGACGAAGCCACACGTCATACATCGTATGAAACAATGTATTTCTTGTGAGAATTTTTTTAGGCGACCTCTAATGTTAATATGATACTGACCACAGCGTTCTCGCAATTTGTCACCCGCTGATTTTTATCTAATCTTAAAAGTAAGATCTACAGAAACAATCTGCCTCCACACGAAGAACTCAAGAAAAACATTTCGTTTGCGCTTATCGACATCACTGTAGAGGGGTGTACAAATTGGAGTGAAACACGGGAAGCCGGCACATTTGAATTTCATTGAATTCAAGCACATGTAAAAAAATGTGTATCACTAACTTTAGTTATGCCTTTCACTATTATATTTAGTTAGATACCAATCACACAGATCACAGGAATAAGACAAAAAACATTTATTCATAAAATATTGCTTCATAAACTTTGTTCAGAAGGTTTCATTCATATTAGATACATTTTAAAAAATGTGTTTACGTTGATGCACAAGTTGATGCAATGTTGATGAATGTTTACTGTGCATGACTTTCGGAAATTTGTGAAACCATTTTGGAAAAATAATTAACGTTAAGTGTACATTTTGTGAACAGACGGAACACTTTATAAAAAAGAACACGACACTCACTCTTTTTTACTATTCTGTTTCATCTTTTACCACAGATCAGTAATAACATTCACAATCTGGTAGCACAAACGTCTTAACGTTTATATTGTGCATTATTAAGTGTGGCACGTGGATTGCTGCCAACTTTCCACATTCTTCGCTTCTTCGTAGGCATCTTTTCACGTTTGGCTACTAATTATCATGATCATAACTGTACGTGTGTACTGTACTGTACTGTGCCAACTTCACTTATGATCTGATCATTAACCAGTATTCATTCAACATTAACGACTGGGGCACTACTGATGACGACTCATCTCTCTCAGCTGGTCAGCTTGGCTAACTACTGAGGGTGCTGTTGGGAGACCGAGTCCCACGGTTTCGGCGGCGAAACACTACAGAGGCAAATCATTTCTAGAATATTGGTGTTTCTTTACACCCGAGTTTTAATGAGTTTTCTATACAAGTTTCCCACCAGCAACGAAACTCCAGCATAGTTGTTGCGTCCACATCTGACTGGACAAATTGCAGGTCCACGACGTTTACACATAACTGTAGTTCTCCGTCTAGTCGTTAGCTACATGTTTACGTGTACCATTGATAATTAGATCAAAATGTTAGTAAGCTGACTGCCAAAGAGTGGCAGATGCAATTAAATAATATAAAATTATTTATATGTTTAAGAAAAGTAAGAGGGAGGTTGGACTAAATACATTCAACGATTTATGGCCGCATCATTACTGTTCGTGATATTTCAAATGGAACTATTTCCATTCCCTGCATTATTCATCATTTTAATTCGTTTAGTTGCGAACGTAAGTCGTCGAAACACACTTTCCCATTCTCGAGAAACAATCTCAGATTCATCGAGTTTCCTACCGCGCTCGACATCACCCCCTTCATTACCCACAATCCATTAAGGAGAAATTACGCATAATTCATGTATCAACTGAATCCATCTCCGTCGCTGCAGAGTAACCTCCTCCACAAGCGAAGACCTTTTCGTGTCCCTTGAGTGCGGAATCGTGCTTCGGAAGCGTTGTTAGTCTCCGTGTGGAGCACAGAAGCGCACATTCACATTGGACTGAGAAGGCTTCTTCCATTAGGACACGAGGATACACAATCAACCTGAGATTTAAAAGGCAGCACATACAGAGGAGCCAAAGGTGGTAAAATTACATTATAAATAATACCTCATTCCTTGTATGACAGATATATTCTTTATTGGGTGTGATGAGTTCTTCAATCATTGAAGAAGAACAGAATCTTCGATCACTGATGTTTTCATATCTCCTTTCCTCGTTTTCTTCGCTTTTTCTAAGCCTCGTTTGTGAGAGTGTTACACCTTGCCCTCTGAAATCGTCCGTCGTTATCTAGTGAGTACGGTTGTTGTCGGTCAAGACAGCACGCCGGCCTGCGTCAGAAGGCACAATTCAACGTTTGACCCGTCGTTGTGAAATTTTACGTGGCCTAAATACTCCCTTGCTTAGGATGATGGGACCGTGACGCACAGAGTAGGTCTATTTAAATATCGTGTCCGAAAACACCAAATATTTTAATTTTCTCCAAAAGTAACACTTTCAGTACGAAATCATTCGTACGAATCTTCCCCCAAAATAGTAAGAAACATTTTTATCAGTGTAATTAAGGGACATTGACTTACCAGTGTTTGATAAAACGCACATTTAAAATTATTTTTTTCAGGATGGGAACGAAACTGAAAAAACAGATTGTTTGTAAATTATTTTTATTCCATCTGAAGTCACTCGCCCTCATTTCCCACTTCTTCTTACCATGGATCGCAGTATTCTCTTTCAATTCAATTCAGGACATATTTTCCATGGCGAGGCACAGGCCATCTGGTCTGCAATTCCAACCTGACCACGCAAATTCTCCTACGCTCCTTTCACCATCTAGCAGAGAAAGGAGGTATGACTCGGTCGCTGAAAGTGACGATATTAATTTTGCTTAGAGGCTTCTTTTAGGTTTGAGGAGCTTTTACATGCTGCAAATCTACAATATGGAACAGCCGGATTTACTTCCCCTCCGAAGCCAGGCGTATGAAGGATTTTTAATAGACCACATCTTCGATCGGGTTTGAGTCCGCGAACTTGGAAATAACAGTCCTATACGCTAACTATTGCACCATCGAAGCCACGAAGGTCGAGAATCCAAGTTTTCAGAGGCCTCTAAAAAAATCTCCGCGAATCTCTACTCTTGAGAATTTTCTACTATCCTATTTTTCATCTCTTCTTCCCAGAACTTCATGAGGCACAAAACTTCCGACGTGTCAACAGTCCAAGCTCTCGAAGGGTTCTCGAGCGTCTCGCCTCATACTCTCTAGTTTGCCATAGTGTCCCTAGATACAGAGAGTAGCGCAATCGCCGCTATTTATTAACCACTCACTCGACAACCAATCAGGAGCTGAAGGGAAATTATAACATTTGGTGACACGATGAAGATTTTTATGAATATGAATATTGGTTTGGCGTGGATTCATGGTTCTCAAAATACGGAATATTACGCAGTTTCAATTTTCCTGTCAACTAACCATGAAAAGGCGGGATCAGTGGAGGTGACATGATGAAGATTTTTAAGAATATTATTATTGATTTCGGACAGATTCTTGGTTCTCAATATACGGAATATTACGCAGTTACAATTTTCCTGTCAACTGAACATAAAAAGGCGGGATCAGTGGAACAATGGAATGCGCTACTCTCTGTATCTAGTTCGCCAGAGGGTGGCGCGCCACGCCACGCGGCGTCGTGCGCGCGCCGGGCATCGCGTGACGCTAATGGGGCTGTCCGAATCGGCGGCGGCGGCGGCGCTCGCTCGCTCGCGCGCGCGCTGGCTTTCGGCCGCCCGCCAGCCTAAACGCCCCCTATCGCGCGTACATTCGAAACCGTTTGTTCCGCCGCATGCGCGCTCGCGCGATAGTCGCGCCGTCGCGCCGCCTTCGCTCTCCCGTGGCCCGGTCACGAGCGCTTCCGGTGGCGGGGAGGGGAAATGGTGGTGGTGGTGGTGGTGGTGATGGAAGGGGGAATGGGGGTGGTGGCGATGGAAGGGGAATGGGGGTGGTGGCGATAGAAGGGGGAATGGGGGTGGTGATGGAAGAGGGAATGGTGAAGGTGGCGATGGAAGGGGGAATGGGGTGGTGGCGATGCAAGGGGGAATGGGGGTGGTGGCGATGGAAGGGGGAATGGTGAAGGTGGCGATGGAAGGGGGAATGGGGTAGTGGCGATGGAAAGGGGAATGGTGGTGGTGGCGATGCAAGGGGGAATGGGGGTGGTGGCGATGGAAGGGGGAATGGTGAAGGTGGCGATGGAAGGGGGAATGGGGTAGTGGCGATGGAAAGGGGAATGGTGGTGGTGGCGATGAAAGAGGGAATGGTAGTGGTGGCGATGGAAGGGGGAATGGTGGTGGTGACGATGGAAGGGGGAATGGTAGTGGTGGCGATGGAAGGGGAAATGGTGGTGGTGGCGATGGAAGGGGAAATAGTGGTGGTGGCAATGGAAGGGGGAATGGTGGTGGTGGCGATGGAAGGGAATGCAGAGGTAGGGAGGGTGTAAAGACGGTGGGAGTGGCACTAGAAACAACAAAGGGAGGTTGAAATGGAGATGGCGGGGGAAGTAAGAGTTAAAAATAGAGTTATGTGGAGGTGGTGGCTGTTCTGGATGGTTGGTTGCGGGGGAGGTTACGGAGAATGTGGAAATGGTGGTTGTGGTGGTGATGGTGACAATTGTGGTTGTAGTTATGATAGGGTGGTGGTGGTGATGGTGAAGGTGGTGGTTGTAGTTGTGATGGTGACAATTCTGGTTGTAGTTATGATAGGGCGGTGGTGGTGATGGTGACGGATTTGCCGGCTGAAATAAGAATGGATGGTACTATCGCTGCAGGTGGCAGTGATGGCGGCGTGGTGACGGGATCAGAAATAGTGGTGGCGGTGACAGCGATGGCGTTGGAGATGGAGAAAAGGCTGTGGTTGAAAGGGTGGTTAAGACAGCGACATTGGCAATAGCAAAGGGAGTTGAAACGGAGACGACGATGGAAATAATAGGTACAAATAGAGGTGGAGAGAATGGCTGAGTCTTGTGTCACGCTACGCTTGTGATAAAATTGAAAATGCTCTTGTAGTCTGTTGAGGTTGTGTGGGTGATGGTAACAGTTGTTGTGATTGTACTTATGGTAGTGGTAGTGAGGATAATGGTTAAAGAGGTACAGGCTGAGGTAAAGGCCGTAAAAATGGTGAAAATAGTGACGGCGCCGGCAGCAGCAGTGCAGGACTGAAGCTGAGGCAGAAGCAGTCCGCGAAGCAGGGCTGAAGCAGAAGTGAAAGGACAAGTAAAGCAAACGTGGATGTGACGCTAAAAAATGCGTCGATAGATCAGTGGTGAATACGATAGTAGTGGTGGCATTGACCAGCACTTAGCAGAAGATGGTTATAATGACGTTTGTAGAGGTGCTGGCACCGCTTGTCGCAGTGGTAGTTGTAGCTGTGGTGGTGACGGTGATAATGATAATTGTGATGCTGATGATGGTGGCGACAGCGGCAGGGGTGCCTGTTGAAATGAAGACGATGGTACAGACTGCAATGGCGGTAGAGGTGAAAGAAGAAGCTGCGGCAATGACAGCGGCGGCAAAGCAGACGTATAGTTGGAAATAGCGCTAGAAGATGAAGTGGGTAGGGTGACGGAGATGGCAATAGAATCAGTAGTGGGGGTTAAGGAAGCAAACATGGGGCAGTCGGGCGGGATGCGTGCGGAGAGGTATGAAGCGGGGAGGAAGTCAAGTGCGGTGGGCTGTGAGGTGGCACGTGTGCTTTCGGCCAGACACCGTAACGGGGACACGGAATGCAAGGGGGAGCGTGACACATAGTTGAGTGGCTACTTGCATCTATTTCCGGGCTAGAATACTAGCGGTGTTAAAAAAAATTAGCTTGACATCCTGAGTGTAAGAGGGCTACATTAAGAAGATACGACGTCGTTAAAAAACCTCCTTTACCATTTAGTTTTTTTAAAAATTTAAATTTAAGTTGAAAGAAATAGTTTTGAAAGCTGTTGGGTGGTTTACCTTGACATACACTTTGAAACAGTGTTGATCAAAAGAATTCAATAGTTTTTTATAGGTGTACATTTCATTACTACAGATAAGTACAAAATGATGTATGTGATACAGCATCATTTATTATAGAGAATAACAACTTTCCATTCATTGTAAAAGGCTTTCTTGAACGTGAAAAGAAAATATAAAATATCTCTATGAAAATATTTTTTACCGTCGTTCTTTTCTTTTTTCTCTTTGCTTCATTATCTTTTTTTACTTTTCTTGCGATTCGGGCCGAGGTACATAAGCGATTAAGTGAAAGTGTAGATGAGTCTGAAAAATCGTAGAAAAGAAAGAAAACCGAAGATTGACGGATGACACGAAAAAAAAGAAGATACGAACAGGCAAATGAGTCTTTCAAATATGAGCATGTGTCTGCACGTAAGAATGAAGAGGAGAGAAAGTGAGGGAAAAGGAGAGAGAAGGAGGAACGGAGAAGTTCGAATGAACATAATACGCACATAACTCAAGAATGAAAAATTAATTCGTAAACACCGCTCCACCCGAGAGACGCGCCCGGCCAAGAGATTGATCGGCTGTTTTTCCTCTACAGCACCGTAAAACACCACCGCAATCCAAGGCGGACGCGCCCATACCTTTCCAGTGGCGCCTGTCTGATGGCCCGCGGTAGCGAAGTGCTATTAAATCTTCGAGAGGCATCACAGGCGACCGCCGGGTGGGCGGGCGAACGGGCGGGTGGGTGGCTGGGCGGTTGGGTGGGCGGGCACGACCCATCTCCTGGGAGGTCACCGGCGCGGAGGGGCAAATAGCCCACTCTGAAGGCTGGTGAGTTATCACCGCAGCGGATTGGACGAGGAAGATCGAGGGGTGGGCAGTTAATAAATGGGTGATCATTGGTGCAGCAGGCAGGTTGATGTGAGGAACGACACGCGGTGAACTAGAGGGCAAAGAGACTTTGACGAATGTGTCTAATGATTGCAAATGAGTAAAACAATAAGCGGGGGAGAGAATTGAATCCATAAAAGGTCGGGGAAAATGAATAAGAAGAGAAACAGGGAGAAATAATTGAAAGTAAAGATGGCGGGAAGTGAGAAAGGAGAAGAAGGTAACAAAGAAGAGAGGCAGGAGACGGAGGTAAGGTGGAAGAGGTGGTGACAAATAGAAGAGCTGGCAGCGGGCAGAAGGAGTGACGAGTCAGCCGCCTGACTCGGTGGCGGACAGGTGGGTGGGTTCGTGTATGAGACGGGGACGAGCGGGCGGAAATTTGTGTATGGTGGGGAGAAGAGGAGGTGTATGTGTGGATGGACTGGTGAGTGGGAGGGAGGTGTATGAAAGAGTGAACTGGGCGGATAGGCAAGTGATCTGCCAAGACTGTGGGCGTACGGATGGACGGAAGGGGGAACGGGTAAGTGGGTGCAAGGACGTATAGACGGGCGGACGGGCGGACGGGCGGACGGGCGGACGGGCGGACGGGCGGACGGGCGGACGGGCGGACGGGCGGACGGGCGGACGGGCGGACGGGCGGACGGGCGGACGGGCGGACGGGCGGACGGGCGGACGGGCGGACGGGCGGACGGGCGGACGGGCGGACGGGCGGAAGGACGAGAGGGCGTCCGACGGTCTTGTGGCGGGCGGGCGTACAGACGAGCGTGCAGGCGGACGACCGTCGTTCAGGCGGGCGGGCGAGCGGGTGGGCGGGCGGACGGATGAACGGACGGACTGACGGACGGACGGACGGACGGACGGACGGTCGGACGGCGGGCAGGCGGGAGGGCGGGCGGGCGAGCGAGAGAGCGGGCGGGCGTACGACGAGCGGGCCAGGCAGAAGGGTGAACGTCGTACAAGTGTGTGCGCGGGCGGGCGAGCGAGCGAGTTGGCGGTGACGACCCCCGCCCTGGGAGGTCGCCGGCGCGGCGCGGCGCGGGCGCCGTGCTTATCACTCCTGGAGGAGGGCGAGTAGCGAACGCTGTCTGCAACCTGCTTATCGCGACCCGTGCCGCCCGCACTCCGCCGCCGCCCCCACCCCCGCCGCCTAGGGCTCCGTCTACTCGAGCAGCCGTTCGCCTGCGCGCCCGCTTCTCCGGCCAGCTCGTCCGCTTTGGCTCCCTCTAGAGACAATTACCAGCCGGCAGCAATTAAGGTGTCAGCCTTTCTATTCACTATCGGTAAGATATCCAGTGGTCCATTTTGGTGAGAGACATACGATTATAGACATTGCCTTTTCACTTCAAGCCTACAACTTCCGTCCTCTCGTTTTTTTCCCCTAATTAAAAAATTGCAATGAGAGTAAATACTTTCCAAAGATCTTCATAACATTTGCTATGTCATAATTGATTGTTCGTTAATTTCAGTGAAATATACTTTGTTGTTTCCTTCTTTTCAGAGATAAAACGTTTTAGAAATACAAATATACCTCTGGAACCTTTTGAAGATACTTGCTTGTTTTGGGAGAAATTCCAATCGCAGAGGGTGTTTCTTAAGCTGGAGAAAAATCTGACTTCACGCTC
Organism: Acheta domesticus; assembly: GCA_031308135.1. NCBI lineage: Eukaryota > Metazoa > Arthropoda > Insecta > Orthoptera > Gryllidae > Acheta > Acheta domesticus. The sequence continues at coordinate 44,995,071 of JAHLJT010009419.1, forward strand.
TTCGAGGGAGAAAAAAGGAAATTGTTTTTCAGTATTTTTTTTGCTGATTTAGTATTATAATTAAAGCAAGAAACCATTTTTGAGGCAGTTGCTTCTCTACTAATAACTACATAGTAAACTTTCAGAAGTTCTAATTTTCTTTTTAAAAAAATGGAGTTTTTTGCCATATTATTAAGGATGTTGTCTCCAGTAAGCACAATTGAAAAAGTGTTAATTTCGGAGAATTCTAAAAATAAATTTGTATTATCAAAAGAATGTCTTTGTCAGCCGTGTACAAATGAGAAAGAGGTGTCTACGACGAACCCCGACGCAGTTTTCTCCACAATTACGGTTGTTAGTCATTAATTTTATATTAGTCTAAAATGATATAGTACAAGTACCGTATATTTATGAATAAGATTATGAAAGATGAATGAACACACACTCATGCCCAAGTTGCAACTAGAAACACCTTTCGAACGAAGGCTTTGTGTTCCAATCGTCCGGATCTCAACTATTAGTCGCGCAAGTTTTCTTGATACACGAGCTCCCTAGTTCTCAGCCAGCGCTTAACCCGGTCAGTTGAGATACTTAGGTTCGACTCGGAATGACACGTACCAATTTACAATGCTGGCAACAACAATCTCAGTCTTTCAAAACCATCGTAGCATTTCTCGTGGCACGCTTTGGCACGTTAGATTCATAGCCGCAGTTGGTACGCCCTTTTAAGCGAGGACGTAGTCAGAGTCCTCCTCTCCCCGCACTCCCCGCTGCGAAATATCAAGAAAACTTGCGCGTATAGTCTAGGTCGACCTTCAACCTGTCGAAATCGACCTTCCAGCCTACTTCAGTTTCGAATTCGCAACTCTTACGTACCCTATCGCAGACGGTAAGGAATTATTTGATCTCATTTATACTAAAATGTCAATCCCTTCTTCCAAATCTAAAAAAAACTGCCGTTCTTTTCAAAGAACAGTTCTTTCCCTTAGCCGGATTTGTCACTCCGTTGAGCCAAGCCCAAGCCTGGGTTTATCGGAACGGCGGCGACGGCGGTGGCGGCGGTGGTGGCGGCGGTGGCGGCGGTGGTGGCGATGGAGGCGGTGGCCGCAGTGACGGCGCGGTGTCGGCGGCGGTGGTGTCGGCAGCGGTGTCGGCGGCGGTGGTGGCGGCAGCAGTGTCTGTGGCGGTGGCGGAAGTGGCGGTGGCGGCGGCGGCGGCGGCGGCGGCGGCGGGGCGGTGGCGGTGGCGGTGGCGGTGGCGGTGGCGGTGGTGGCGGCGGCGGTGGCGGTGGCGGTGGTGGCGGCGACGGTGGTGGCGGCGGCAGTGGTGGCGGCAGTGGTGGCGGCGGCGGCGGCGGCAGCAGCGGCGGTGGCGGTGGCGGCGGCGGTGGTGGCGGCGGTGGTGGCGGCGGTGGTGGCGGTGGCGGTGGCGGTGGTGGTGGCGGTGGCGGTGGTGGTGGCAGCGGTATGGTGGCGGCGGTGGTGTCGGCGGCGGAGGTGGTGGCGGCGGTGGGGGCGGCGGCGGTGGCGGTGGCAATGCGGTGGGAGCCTTTAACGCGGGTTTCGAGGTCTCTTCAAACTCAGACCCGCACCTCCGATACCGGGCGAGTTGTGGAGGTAGGTCCGTCTCTAAAAACGAGTTTCGAAAGCCTCTCAACGATTAGATTTTGGCATGGCATTAACACTGTAATGACGCGCCGTCTCGTTCAGATAATCCACTTTCAAGTAACTATTTCGTTGCACTGATGATGCAACGAGCTTGTTCCGAGTGTATGTGTGTTTGTGTGGATAAGATTAAAGTAATGGACATGGTAATATCTTTCAGCTTTACGTAGGTCATTTCAAGAGCTAAATGAAACGCGGTTTAGCTTTGAAGTGATAAGGTGCACTACTAGTAAAAAGCTAGACTTATGATGAGCTGCCGCTCGAGTGAGTGCCGTGATATATAATAATAAAATGTACGAGGATGAATTAATGAATATATTAGTTATTTTTTATCTGGTTATTTAATACAAACATCAGAAAAAAATGTCTCATTCATATCGTTGTCCCTACAATGTGCAATGTATGTATTCTATCACTTCAGAGATATTGTGTTGCGCCTTACAAAGAAATTTTTTGGTTGTTTTAGTAGACACACATGTTAGGCATTTTTCATATTTTCCCTGTGCCGGAAAAGCCCGCCTTCCTTTTATCACTTCATTTTGCGGTTTGAGGACGAGAAAATCACTTGGAAAAAGACTAACAATTTGAGTGTACATGCTTGACATTTAAATTTCTTGTCCTGGATTGTGGCAACAGTTAAACGTACAGTAAGTGGGAGGGCATTTTCCAGAAGCAGAAAACTCTTAAAGTCAAACTTCTTTGTTGCTTATTCCCGATTTGGAACTCAAACTGAACTGGAATCTCAACTGAGCTCTTACAATTTAATCGTTCATGCAGACGTCGCAGGGTCGTTGTCACGTAAACCGAGAGCCCGCTCAGAGCCAGAACCTGGACAGGACAGTGGTCCACATTCATGTTGGACAAACATTTATTTCACTGCTCTCAAAAACTATTTAAAAATGATAGAACCAGATGGGTGGGAAACATGTTTATTATATGAAGTCGTAGGCTTCCGCGGCCGGAGTCATGTGGATGATCTTGGCTGTCCGGGTGATGCCGCGTCGAAGGTTGTGTTGCCGACGTTTCAACCATCATATCGTGGTCTTCCTCAGGGCTGGATTGCCAGGGTTGGATTGCCTCAGGGCTGGATCCAGCCCTGAGGAAGACCACGATATGATGGTTGAAACGTCGGCAACACAGCCTTCGACGCGGCATCACCCGGACAGCCAAGATCATTCAGGTTTATTATAATTATTGATTCATTTATTTTGCTCTCTTTTGTCTCTGCCGCTAAAAACAACAGTTGTTAAGACATGTTAATTTATTATAAATAATAAAGTATTTGTTTTGGTCTATAAGAAAAATACGAAGAATACATTTTCCACACCATCTACACGATATTTCACTCCAAAAGTATGAATTAACCGAATTGCGTGTGAACAGTACCGATTTTAGTAAATTGTACCGCCAGCGGCTTACTGTTTACAAGACACCTCTTTCAGCACCTGTGAGGTTGGTCATTCCCAAAAGCTGGGCTAATTTTTGTGTGATTGTTTATGTGGGGGGTGAGTGGGTGTCTTCGCGTGAGAGAGCCCGTCACTGGCCCTGACTGATCTCGAGGTTTGCCGAAAGGATCCCCGAGGCAGGCCTTCGGGTTATCAAACAGCCCGTATTAACAGAACATCTGCGTCTCGCGGGCACACGTTCTGCGCATGCGTTGAAGGCTCCGAAAAACCAGAGCCTTTGTTCTCTCTTTCATGTAAGTTCGCAATTGAGTGGGAAGTACAAGATGCCAAAACTACAAAGCTAGACGAATCATGTAATTGTTCATTCGAAAATTATCAATAAAAACATTATAAAGTGATGCATTTTTTAAAAATGAAAAGCAGTTTTTGCTCTTCATAAAATACGGCTCCGCCTTGCAACCTATTAGGAAGCTCCGCCACTGGATATGACTGAACACTGATGACGAAATGGTAACTTGAATGAAAATGTGTTTTGGAATCGTATGACAAATCCTTTTCCAAGGACCTACGAGGATTTACGAGTCAATGCGTTATAGTTTGTTATTAGTGCGGTTAATACAGTATGTTAATAACCTCCCGGTTACTTAATGTTTTACTGTACAAATTATTTTCATTACAGACTAATAACCAGCCGAATTACCGCCGATATCAACCGCTCAATGAAGGTAAACATTTCACCAAGCTAAATTGTTTCAAAGAGGAAGTTCACATACTGAGAAACACAAGGACGAAATTATCACTAGCAAACGAGTGTGTCTTTGCCTATCCATCATAAAATTCCACTTGACATAATTTTCTTTCTCTAATAACGAATGTAACAACATTGAGTTTAAGTATCAGGCTTCTACAGTAAAACTATTGTAATGTGTTATCTGTAAAGGAATACGTATTCCAAATGTCACATATTTGGTTTCTTGTGACATATTTGTTATCTTGAAGGTTTTGAACACGGTTTGTTCATTATGCATATAGTATCAGATGTTTCTATCCTGAATACTTCATGCAATAAATGCCAATGAATAGAAACTAGGACGCAGAAGATAAAAAATAAATGTTTGCGTGATTTTCCATGTTGCGGAAAAAACATTGTCAAGAGCAGTGCGAAACCCTTCAGCTCATGAATAAATTTAGAAGAAATAATTACAAAGTTCTTCGATAAAGAGTATATGGGTTTGTTCTTATCTTATTCTCGTAGGTTAACACTTCCCATGTCCGCATTAGGGAAACTAACATTTTAGGAACAAATACCATTATCTTATTCAAATATTCAAAAACTATTTTTACACGTATGCGATTGCTTATTTGTGTGTCGGGCTAGAGATTAAAGTCAAAAATACAGAATGACAAATAAAAAACTTTAAAATTAATACAATATGATCAATTTGTTCATTTGTAATGCCTTATTGCAGTGTTGTCAAAGTCGATGTCACGAGCGGGAGTCCGAGTCACGAGTGCCACGACGAAATCGCCTCTCCACGCAGTTCATAACCCCGCCACAAGCGACAACGCCATCACCATTGTAAAACGGTGGGGTTACTAATAGTTTCCTCTAGCGACACTAGTGGTGCAGAGAAGCTCGTGGCAAGGCACGGTGTCGCGAGGCGTGCCACTGCCACCAGTAGCAGACCTTGACACCACTGCCTTATTCCTTTCTTTTTCCAACTTCCTCTTCACTGTGAATTAAAGCAGAGTTAATAAGTAAGTCTTAATTCGACAAAATCCCCAGTGCTACTAGTGTTTCTTGTAACTAATAATTTATTTTTATCTTATATTTTCTAAACGCTACTAATGAACAGAATAACATGAGCAGAGTAGGTTTAATGCACTTGATCCCTAGTGCAACTAGTGTTTCTTATAGCTACTATTTGTTTTGCTCATATATTTTGTTAAAGCTACTATACAGTTTCTCATAGCAATTATTTTGTTTGTTCATATATTTGTTATCTTATAGTTTGTTTTACTACAGTTCCTTATAACTACTATTTGTTTCGCTTTATATTGTCTTGATGATTCTGATGATTTACTTGAGTGATTTTACAAATATCAACCTACTGTAATCCTGCTAAAGCAGGAGGCGTTTGCTCTTTATGGTATGTTGTAGGCTAATAATAATAACATTGTAATAATAATAATGAAGTATGTAGTCAGCCATCAAGATGACCCTCTAATGAAGCAGACCATGAAATCTGACCGAAGAATGGGAAATAGTGGCATTGTTAGTGCAACAAGGAGTATTGCAAAGAAAACTGTGCAAGACACGCAGAATGACAGAGGCACTGAACTTCTGATGCTACTTAACACGAAATGTGAGACACAAAAAATGTTAAAGAAATTGTGGAAAGATAAACCACTCCACGGACAATATTTGAAACGAATGGACAGAGCACAGATCAATAAAGATCAATCATTTATGTGGCTCAAAAGGGGAAGAATGAAGCCAGAATCGGAAGCACTTGTAATAGCTGCCCAAGATCAGGCGTTGAGAACACGACGTTATGATAAAGCGGTTTTCAAAATTTCCCAAGATGATAAATGCCGCATTTGCCAGGAATACGTAGAAACCATTGATCATATTGTCTCAGCTTGTCCAAACCTAGCAAGCACCGAATATTTGAAAAGACACGACAGGGTGTGTAGCTACCTCCTCTGGCAGATCTGTACCACCTTCGAAGTTCCAAACACATGCCGGAAGTGGTACGAACACTCACCAAAACAGGTGACGTCTGTTGGATTGTGTACGATATTGTACGATTAACAAATTCAAACTGATCGCACGATAGCGGCAAACAAACCGGATATTGTTATCCGGGATTTGGAAAAAACAATCGTGTTTACTTGTGGATGTTGCTGTACCTTGCAATCAAAACGTCGTTACCAAAAAGGCAGGAAAAAGTCTTAAATACAAGAGTTTGGAAATCGAGATCAGCCGAATGTGGGGCGTAAAAGCACAGGTCGTACCGATAGTTATCGGATCTCTGGAACTTGTTCCGCAAACTTTGTGTTAGAAATTGTCTAAATTCCCAGGTAATTCATTGGAAAGTGCAAGAAATCGCTTTATTCGGAACAGTCCACATTTTGCGCAAAGTATTGTAGAGGCACCGACAGTCCTTAGATCTGCTCCTTAGGTAGCTGGTTGCAACCTGGAGTAGACTTTATATTCAGCCGACTCATAACATCTTTTGTCGTGATATAGAGGGATGATGATGATGATGATAATAATAATAATAATAATAATAATAATAATAATAATAATAATAATAATAATACCCCTGAAAACGGTGGTTCTCTAGTAGGGTCATTTCTTTCCAATAAAACATCCATCAGTGGAGAGAATTGATCTGGGTATCATTCACACAAGGACATGATGCGGAACGTCCTTCGACGCGAGATAGAAAGAGTTCGTCTACTTCCATTCGAAACTCGTGCATCGTTGAGAAGAATATATGAAAATGCTAAAGCTAAGAGAGTGGTAGAGACAGCGAACTCTGTCCTAAATGGTATGGTACGGACCCAAGGTACAGATCTAAATATTTTTACTGAAATAAATTGGCGGCCTGGATGGCCGAGGTGGCTAGAAGCGTTTACCGACTCAGCGCTTTGGTCCGAACTGTCACGGGTTCGAGTCCCGCCTTGGGCATGGTGGTTTGTCGCATGTCTCTCATGTATGTGCTGTCTAGGAGGGCCTCGTGTTCTGCTTACTTCAGTTCAGAGGAGCTCGCAATGTGTGTTGGTGTCTAGTGTATGGTGACGTATGCGTCCCAGAGGAACGTAAAGGGTAAAATTCTGCCGGCTGGAAAGTCCCAGCAAAAAAAATCCATCGTGTATGCAATTTAATAGCTCGTATCCCAGAAAATTTTGGGCCACCCAAGAACACCGACGGCTGGCAGCGAAACAGAGTAAACTACTCTGTACCTCATGGGCGAAAAAACATTATGAAACGGATGGCGGACATTCGCCTGAAATATCACTCTTAGCCAAGGCATTTTTTAAATCAACGCACACCTCTAAAATTGAGCGAAAAACACTCCATTTTGAACAAAAACACCAAATTCGAAATGACACAACAAGACTAATGCTTGAATGATCTTGGCTGTCCAGGGTGACGCCGCATCGAAAGCTGTGTTGCCGACGTTTTAACCATCTTATCGTGGTTTTCCTCAGGGCTGGTCTGCTAGAAGTTGGCAGACCAGCTCTGAGGAAAACCACAACAAGATGGTCGAAACGTCGGCAACACAGCGTTTGACGCGGCGTCACCCGGACAGCCAAGATCATTCAGATGATTCTGGTTGCAAAACCCTACGACTTCATACACAAGGCTAATGTTTGTTGAGAAGCTAAAAGAGCAATCCAAGCATGGGCTCAGCGAAGAAGACGTTACAAATATGAAGTAGATTTCCGTGTACAGAATCAGTTGTTTGAAATAGACGCGAAGCGATTCTATAGCAATGTGTCTCAAAACTCGAACGTCAATGCTTGCCCTCCTTAATGAGGTCGAAACACTTTGGGCAGGAATCTGGGAAGAAAGCGGATTCTACAACAAAGACGAAAGGTGGGTTCAAACTGAAGTTGATGCTGCCGAGGGACTAGTGGAAACAGTGGAACATGTTCACGAATTCTCGGAAGATGACCTCTTCCAAGTAATTAAGAACATGGGAAACTGGAAATGCCCTAAATAAATTAATAAAATACAGAAGTTTTGGATTAAGAAATTAACAGCAATACATTCTCATGTAGCAAAGGCTGTTAATAATATTTTAGAAAACTCGAAGAAACTCCCGGAATGTCTTACACGTGGCATCACTTATTTGCTACCCAAAGCGGGAGACAGTTCTTTGGCGAAGAACTACAGTCAAATCACTTGTATCAGTAATGTACAAAGCTAAAATTGCAGCCATAGCTAACAAAATGTATAGTCACCTAGAGGAGAACCATGCGTTTTCAATTGAACAGAAAGGATGACGTAAGGTTCCTATGGCTGTAAGAAAACCTTGCTACTAAATAATGTCATTTTGAATGATATAAGGAAACGAAAACGTAATTTTAGAATGGCTTGGTATGTCTACCAGGCCTTTGACAATGTATCACACGATTAAAGGTGGAAGACCCTCAAGATATATCGACTTCATCCTAGGCCTATTGAGTTTACAAGGCTAGTATAAAGCCGTGGAGTACGAAGTTAGTAATATACAGCGGAAAGGAAGTAATAGAAACAGTAAGTATTCCGATTAACGGGGGAATTTTCTAGGGTGATTTGCTATCTCTCTGCCTTCCTATGCACACAACAGACAGCGAAGGTGCGGCGACTCGCCATCACCCGTCTCTCCTACGACCAGAGCAGAACTAACGACTTAAAAAAGGAACCGTGAGAGCGCTATAAAATTATTAAATAGCTGGTAATGCCTGTATTTCGGAATAGGGATATGGCAAATTACAGGAACAAGAGAAAGTTGAGTAAAAGTAATAAAGTTTACTTGCTTCCAGAACATTGTTCGACTAAATTGTTCGACGAAATTTGTTCGACTAAATTTTTTCTCATAGAGCGACACTACGAAGTTTAAGAATCTGCAATTCGCAACGATCTGTCGGACCGCAACTTCTAACGAACCCACCAGTGGCCTTCAAAATCTGTTTACTACCTTTTTTTTAAACAAACAAAATTCTTTATCTGTATGAGGGTCCACCAAACGTGAATGACCTTCTAAATCAATCGCAACTTTCAAGGATTTCCCAATGGCATGTATTTCAAAATGTAAAATTTCATAGTATTTCCTCTTTTGCAACAGTATTGAAAGAGAAGAAAGTGCAAATCTGGCGAATGTAAGTGTTTATAAATATATATTCTAATAACGGACAATTTACATGCCAATTTTTATTTGACAGCCAATAAATATGCCACAAAATCATTCTCTGCACATCGTACTATTATCAATATCATTTTAGTCTTACAATTAATTAAATAAAGAACATTCTATAGAAGATACTAATGAAACAAACGAAGAAGTTGCACCAATTGAAAGTAGTATAAATTCTATTTTTTTGTCTCTTTTATAGAAGACTTACGTATCCAGTAGATGTAAGAAAGAAAGAGCCACAATTGCTTGGCCACGCATGAAATGCATTTTCAACATGCTTAAATTATTTGCATTTCTCTGATATCTATTCAGACCGATTAGATCCATAGAGAAACGTGCTTTAGACCTCTGACGTGGAAATTCAATTCGACCTTCGAAAATCAAAGTAAAAATTATATAATTTCAATTATATAATTTCAACTTATTTATTCATTTATAGGTTTGTTGACTTATTTATTTATTCCTCTAATAAACCAAACATCTAAACATAATTTACATAAGTGGTAATAAAATATTAAATATTATTTAAGCTTAGAATAATTTAACATAATTCACAATAGTAATTTTTGCATAAAACATGTCGATTATTTGAGGTCAATGTCTTTGAAGGTATTCTTTTTTTATACCCAACAAGGTTTAAGCGTTCTACTTCGTTCAATCTACTTCAAAGTGGTCGTTTTTCTATTTCGTTTTTCGGAAAGAAGGTATTTAAAATTTCAAAGTACTTAGCGAATCTCACTGGGCCCAAACCTAACCCTGTCTCCAGAAAACTGCCAAATGAGTGGATAGTAATTTCCTCAGATGTAGGAGAATTACCCCTAAAGAAAGCATCTCAAAAAACATTCCCCCAAATCAAAATGATTAATTTTATGTTTCTTATTGCTTTTTAAATGAATCGATGAATAATTATCGAAAAATATGTATCATGAAATGTTTTAAAAATATGTAAAACAAAATGGTTGCCCTAGTATTGTTTTGAATTGGAACCAAACATATCTTTGAATTTCATTTTTTTTATACAACTTATTTTTTCTTTATTCATTTTTCAAAAGAATTGCCAACGCACGTTTTATTGTTTTTCACAACCTTCCTCCAAGTTTTCCTTTCCCTCCATTTTTTTATTTGGAGGAATTCTGCTATCTCGAAATTTTGGTTGAGGACCACACTCAGATTGATTGATTGATGATTTCAGGCTCATCAACGGCTAGGTCATTAGTCACGTAAGTGTAGTGCATGTTTTTAATGGGGAGGTAGCGGTGTTCTAATGGAAGGCAAGATCTAGCAACGGCCTACACGTCGGTTAGCAGGTTTTTCCCCAACCAGGTATTTCCATCAGTGGGACACCACCTCAACCGGGCAAGCTCTAAACTCTCGACTGGTCTCCCGGCATGCGTGGTAATGTACTGCATGTAAATGTAAGTGCGTGTGTATAAGTAAGGGGCAGAAGTGTGAGTGTGTGTGTGTGTGTGTGTGTGTGTGTAAGTAGAGGATAGGACAAGGAAGAAGGAAAAATCACGCGAAGTCACTGGTCCATTTGTTAGAGGAATGCTTTAACATTCGCCTGGTGTGGATCTGGTGTACCACGGAAAACTAACTGATCAGAGCAGCCGGCCGTTAGAATTATCCTCTTGACAGAAGTTGAATTCCACCTCGGAATTTAGCTAGTGACGAAAATCCTGCCACTGTGGAGACTCGAATTCTAGGAGCTTCCGGTCAGAGACTCTGCAGTGACATGAATGGATGCCCTGAGTCACCTCATCCGATACCACACTTCGAGAATTGTAGGTCTAGAACAGTGGTGTCAAGGCCTTCTACTGATGGCAGTAGCACGCCTCGCGGCATCATGCCATGCCACGAGCTTCTCTGCGCCACTAGCGTCGGGAGAGGAAACTTTGTAACCGCGCCGTTTTGCAATAGGGATGGCGTTGTTTCTTGTGACGGGATTATGAACGGCGTGGAGTGGTGATTTCGACGTGACACTCTTGCCATGGACTCCCGCTCGTGGCATCGACCTTGACAACACTGGTCTAGAATATTCCGAAAATCTGTCAACGTACTCGTCTCCCCCCCCCATCCCCACCGGACACGTCACGTGCCGCGCGTTTGCGCTGGGGATTTCTTGCGCGTTCGACCCATTAGAGCCCGCGCCCAAAACGACGTGCAAGCAGCGTTCGCGCGGTCAGCGTGCGTCCAGAAACAGCCACTTTGCCACTCGAATCGCCGGTTCGTCGGCAAGAAACTCCGCGGTGAACATACCATTTCAATTTGTTGCTAAACTGCCTGCAAAATGAGCAAGGAGTAAAATATAGTTTTCAGACGCGGATTGCCTACAGACAACCAGACTCCGTCATTGAAAGCTGTCGTAATTGCCAGTACCGTTTTCTTGCAGCTTGAGCAACAGTGCAGTTTTCGCAACGGCCAGCAGACCTTCGGTCTCCGCGCTGCATTGACTGGGCCCGTCGTAAGCTCTGGGTTGACGTCCATTTTCGAGGTCCGCCTGTACGTCGGATGTGGTATATCTAGTGACGGTAAAATTTAGCATAACATCGATACATCGATACTTTGATACATCACCAAAAGACAAAAAACATCGACGTGTATGATGAAACATTTCGAAATAAAAATATATATTAGTTGATTGAAGATAAAACAATTTCCCAGAAAATTATTTAGAACCATACATAACTGTAAATTACAAAGAAAACAATTAAGAAAATTTATTCTGTTACTTAATTATTTTAAATTTTTGAGGGTATATTTGTTTTTTCTACAATTTTTGTTTACTTTTTGTACTTGTATACTAATTTAATTTTGTGAGCGAATAATATTTAAAATGTCAAATATAGTTTTTTTTAAATAATATATATAAAATTAATTATAATAAAAACACTAAAATCATATTTCTTTCACCTGAAATATTACATTCAAAATATAAAATAAGTTGATAAGTGGATTAACTGAAGTTTTTAGGCTATATTTGTTTTGCAAAGTTAGTTATTTTTATGGTCTGTTTTTGCACGTTGTGGTGTTTTTACCGAATTTGATTGCAAGAAAATCCTGTCTTTACTAATTATAATTTTAAAAATGCTGCCAAGGATTAGTTAAGTGGTGAATATCATCTGCTAATTAGGAGCCTCGAGTTTGCGAAGTTAGCCACTTTTAGAGAAAAAATCTTCAAACTGTAATGTACAATGTATGTTGTAAAGGGTATAGTAAATTTTATTGACAATTTTCTTTTACAAATTATACTATTTTACTTTATCTGAAAGCATATTCCCCTACTTATCATCTCTCTCTCGATGTTAGTTGTTTGTATCTTGTTTTTCTCGCGTTCTTCTTGACTTTCACTTTTATTACGATCACTGACAACTGTCACGTTTGTTCAGTCAACAGGTTTATCATTATTACATACTAAGTTTTGGAGTACGTGAATTATAAGATATGTTATAGACATAAATAATTGTTATTTTTCAATAATATTTTACAAACATAAGTGATTTACGGAAATATCTTCAATTGTAGGTTCTTTCACTTACGCTGATGGTGGTCACAACATAACCTAGGCAGAAAAGTCGGTAACATAATGTATAACTCAATAACTTGTTCAATATGTGAAGTCTCTTTGGTGATGGTCGTGACCACTCATGTATGAATCAACAGACGTTGACATTATATTAATTTTTCAGGGTGTGTAAAATAGTTATAATAACTTTTAGGCCAGTGACCAACGGTTTGATATCAGATAAATTATTTTTAAAATGGCAGATTAACAAATAAATAATATGTGATGGAAAAGAGTTGATGACTGTAAATATTTGAAGTGTAAGGTTTGTTTTTAAAATTTTTAAAAGAAAATTATGAAGGGTGAAAAATGTTTTTGTGCAATCTTGAACGAGTGCTTCATAGTGTTGACCTAAATCAAAGTTTTGAAACAAGTGAAGAAGGTACGAAGTTAAAAAAAATTGTTGTCTGTGTCATTATACTTGAGGTGAATATAATCTTCTAATTTGGAACCTCAATTTGTTTTTACAGCAATATTTGAAGAAAAAATGTCTAGTTACATAATTCCTTAGTGAGCATTACTCATGAAGATAAACTGACATTACATTTCTAATCACAATATGTGATGGTAAGAAAAAATATATTCTAGGGTAAAAAAAACATGTTTGCTCCTCTCTAATGTAAATTTATCGTTACGATTAATGATGAACAATAGGAATGTCAGCAATTGATTCCGCTGAGAGAAATTGAATCTGTTGAATGCTATGAAGTTTTATTACATCAAGGCTGCAAAAACGTTTTCAATGTTTTACACGAAGATACTAAAAACGAAAGCTGAAATTATCGGTAGACCTGGGGGTAAAATGAAATTTTGTATGCAAATCAGCAACAACGTGCGTCATTTGCTTCGCCATTTGCGATTACTGTTTTTAGCTCTTTTCTTGCAAAGAGACACGTTCAAAAACATTTCCCAGATATGCAATCAAGTGTCATCCTTATGATAACTTGTAGAAAATTGTAAAATATGTTTTATTTTACAGAAAATTGTCTACTTTGACTTAACGAAATGACAAAAGAATATTCGTTTCAGTTTCCTTTGTTTTCAACTATATACGTTTGGAATCTACTGCAGCTATTGATGATGAATAATGTAAACAGGATAAAACATTTAGAATCTACATCCTTTCAGTATTTCTGCGTTGGAATTCTCTTCAGAAGTTGGTATATATTGTGTGAATGCAAATGTTAGTTCCTAATTGCACTCAGATACTTAAAATCTAATTTGATTGTAAGAAATTTTATTGCTGGGAAAACTTTCAAGGTCTATCATATTGACTATGTGCAACATTGCACATTCCAAACCCCCGAAAAACAAAAGTCGAACGGGAAGAACATAAATTAAAAAAGAAGTTTATCAGAAACATAGGAGGAATCTGAGTTGGCCCTTTCTTTCAAGATACGATAAATACAAACAAACTTTATAAAGACGATAAAATAAATAGCGTTGACCCAATATTACACCCTGCAGATAACTAACATTGAACACATCAATATCAAGTTCCTTCGGAATGCTGTCAAGTGATCGAGAACGAAGAGGAAAACATGTGCAGAACGATAAAGATAAACCTTACATAGGTGTTCTACTCGACGGGAAAATAAAACAACCACCAACGTTTTACCACAAAGTCCAAATCAAATTTTTGCAGTGCAGCAATTTGACACGCTAGACGCACGACCTCCGCCGAAAAAGGATCGGGAAACTGGCCAGACCACTGAGACACGTAACAACCATGCTGTGCAAACACTGGACTGGAAAAAGGTGTCTTTAATCTGGCATTTAAGTTACTCAGCAAAAGCTTTAGAGGCTGATTAACATTCCGAACAATAAACACCTCTTTACATAAACATTTTCCTCCTGCTTTGAGTGCTTTTACCTCTGATATAGAGCTTTACAGGACGAATCCAACATCTCACCGTCTCCGTCGTTAAAAATATATTTGTCGTAATTACCTATACTACTTTGTTTATTACTCATTTATCGCGGCACCGTTTTAGGTCTCTCCTCCATTTCGTCCGGCACGGTAATTGCCGCTCTCTCTTTCCGAGACTCTTGACGTCTTTTTAGCCTCTTTAATTCCCCTTATCGCCTTCTCTTAAAACGCTGCGTATTTGTTTCTTCTCTCTTCCTCGGCCCGCGGGCCGATCGCATCCATCAGACAAATAAAATGGCTCCACGGAGAGGGACACAGGAGTTTAAAAGGCCGGTGTCTCCATGTTTTATTTAGAGGCTATTAAAGTGGACACATACAACGTTCTCGGAGTGATTCTACATACTGAACCTTTTAAAATACCAGCCTGATTTACGGTCACCGTCTTGGCAGCACCGCGCCTTCCCCCCTCCCCTCCCCTCCCTGTTATTTATGCGCGCATTTAATTATGAGTGCGTTTCCTTGCCAAGATAGAAGCTTGTATAAAGCCGAGCGTGTTCGTGGCGCGGAGTGCGGCGGAGGGGAGTGGCGCGGAGTGGCGCGGAGTGGCGCGGAGTGGCGCGGATCCGGGCGAGCTTGTTCCCGCCGCCGCCGCCGCGCTGCCCCCGCGGCGTGCCCGCCGGCCCCAACAAGTAGTCGTGTTCGCGGGAGGAACGCGCGTTACAAGGAGCCCGCCGTGTCCGTGCTTTGTCCCGCAGTTTCCCCCCCCCCCGGCGAACGCTCACCGCTCCAGCGCCCTGCGTCGCACCGCGTCGCGCCGCGTCGCGCCCTTCGCTTTTTCTGCCCCCATGAACGGGTCGCGCAGAGGGGGTGGTTGGGAGGAGACTGTTCGGTTGCTAAGGGGAATGCGTAGACTGAATGGACTCATGACTCAAGTTTGGCATTTTTGCCTTTCAATTCAATTTGGCACTTCGATTGGTAAGCGGAATGCGTAGATATGAATGGACTGAAAAGTGGCAATTTTTTCTTTAAATAAAAAAAAATAATAATATAATAATAATAATAATAATAATCTCCTACTTCTTTTTTTAAGAAAATAATTAAATTTTTGTATCCTGTCATTTTTAAGAACGTACGGTCTTGCCAGGACAGGGTAGAGATACGTGAGCCCTGAAATATTTAAATGCTCTTTTCTGAAATTTCAGTTGTTTTCTCTCTTATATTTAAAAAAACTTGCAGAAGAATTATTACCACATTACAATGACACTTTCTGGAATTCTAGTAAAATAAACAAGTATAAATGTACTGCAGAATGATTTTTTCATTATTATGGAAATAAAATTTTTATGGGTTGAACTGAAGGATAATTTCTAATTTTCGTGGTTCCTATTACTCAAATTGTTCGAAATATTAGTCACACCGATCGGAAATTGGAACTAAGTCTTCTAGTTTACTCCCACATGCGGGTATCTAATAAATCAGCTGATATGAAGTAAAATAGAAAAGCATTCTTACCATTTTGTATCAACAACAAAATAATTTTTCAATTAATATAGTGAGAGAATCAATTGTTTCAAATTTGCACATAGCTTAAAAATAGTATGCTATTACTATGTTTATACAGTTAATACGGTATTGATAAAATTGATTTGATAATGACTATTAAATGTAGTTTAAAGCACTTATTTTATATCACTAATGCCGATTTTAAAATAATATTTCAAACAATCGATTCTTAGAAACTATATCTAAAAATGATTAGACACGCCGAAGTTACCTGCTATTGCTGTAATTATGAGTTGCCATAGTTCAGGCGTATTTCACTAACTAATCATAAAATGCCTGACATTATGCGACCTTTACTTGAAATAAGAAATCTACTCGCCTACCTTATTACTTCACTATTAATACTTGCGTAACAGTCGCCTTCGGGCGTTTCACAACTTCCATACGTCATTCACTAATTAGAAGCTATTTCTAGTAAGTAAACTTTTCTTATCATTTACTGATTTCTTTTGCATGCTGGTTGTCTATAACTTTTGCATACATCAACTACTTGAAATAAGCAGGAAAATACTGTTTTCGTAATGCATTTTGTTATTTTGAAAATATAGTATACCATTACACATTGACGAAGCAAAGTTGAAGAAAATATGAAAGCATTGCCTGATGAATATGTCGCTAATGAGACAAATAACACTTCCATGTGCAAGTCAAATCTAAACTCAAGTGCTATTCTGTAAATATCATAATCATGAAATGTTCCACAATTAAATATTTCCAGATGCTTTTAGACAACAAAGGAAAAATCCATATAAATATCTATTCAACAAAAATGATCGAGACGAACTGCAATCAATCTGAGAAAAAATAATTTGATTTTTGTTTCTGAAACTTTTATTTTATTATTCGAATTATGTCTTAGTGTTGCACGTTTTTTTAAATTCTAATCCACGTTCTTGTACGAGGATTTCTACACATACTATGTTATGTTGCTATTCAGTCTTGTCAAGTGTTAATAATTTTGTTAGTGATATATAATACTAATACTAGGACTACTACTACTAATAATATTTTTTAAATATTTTATAAATATGGACCGAATTTGTAAAATTTATTTTATTTAAGACCTTATTTTTTATACAATTCGTCTATGTTCAGAAGAATTACATTCCTATTCAATTTTAACACCGTCGGTTTCTCCTTCCAATATTTCATACCATTCAACTCTCACCTAACACTGGATAATGTTGTTGTCTCTTCTTCTTCTTCTCTTCTATTTATTTCTATTTTATTAGATTTTGTCGTTAAGATTGTAGATTACAAGGTTTTTCCGAATGTAACTCCTATGATCGACTTCAAATATTTCATTTCAGCTGCCTGTATTCTGCTATACTGCAATTTTCGTTTCCATATAGAACACAAGGTACTGCTATAACTTTGTGAAATTTTAGTATTGTATTTTTCGGACTTTACCTCCAAGATTTCTTCTAAAATTGAGTTGTGTGCTAATAATTATAAGTTCTTCTGTACCAAGAATTTGCGTTGTATTTCTGGAAACTAGATTCCGAACTTATACGTAATTGACGATCGTCATTTCAATTTTCTCTGTCCTATTGATATATTTTTATTAATGGTAATTTTATTAATATTTTTAGTTGATTGTCGGGCGCTGCTTTATTGTACCTCGATAACTAAGGAAACTTTCGATCCAGAAAGTTGTTTCGTTCGAGACCTATGGCTCTTTGACGACACCAATCCAAAGTACATATCATTTTTTCGAAAATTACAAGGATTATTATTTCTCACAATGATGGTAGTTTTCAATATGAATGGCGAATTGTCTTCCGTTTGCGGTTAACTGCAACGCTCGCGTTACGTATCTTACGAGTTCTTCCTCATCCAATCACATGGACACACTCACACCCATTCGTCCATGTCAAATGGTCAGACTTATGAGATTTTTGGCATGGTTTTTTGTAATAACCCAATTTTTGTTAATTTCGTCAAGCCTCTAATATTATTATCACAATTTCTTCCAGGGACCAACTTTTCATGATTTGAAATACTTCTTATTCAACAAAACTCAACTTTCATTTATTAAAATGATGGCATTTTGAAGAATTATGGAATTTAGATTTTCTGACCTAAAAATAAAAATAATATTTGCTTGCATTGAGAAAAATTCTATATTCAATTTACAAATTGATTCGGTGCGTGCGTGAATGTGTAATGGACGGAGAATCCCGAGTTAACAGTTCTAATTGCGGAATGTAAAAGAACCCAGAGTAAACACGAGACTCAATTAAATAGTCAGAAAATTCCCATTATAATTAGAAACCAAGTTCGCTTGTTAGTCGAGGAACACTTAAAATAATAATAACATTTCAGAGACCGACGATTTGGTGGTTCTTGCGGCGAAAGGGTCCGGTCTTCTGGCATCGCTAGGGGCCTATATCGTGCCGACTAATACATTTCCCTGACGGGGTGGACCAATAGATCAATCAATAAGTTCTCAGACAATACAACCAACCGTTGAACCTTATGAGACCCAGACTTCTGAATGGGAAAAATTTCCCCCTTCCTTCCACTTTCGAATTAGTGAGTGTGAACTGCACAAACAATCTGCACCAATGTTACGCTATGTGAATGGCAACACCCTATAATACGAAAAGCCATTCTATTTCCTTCTGATTCAAATTAGAGACTTCGTAGCTACTCCTACTACATTGCGCCAACATTGCTATACATGTGAAGAGATTTTTCCCTTTCTTTCGGGTTCAGATTTGCGAGGTCGGACTGCAAACATACAACACTCACTTAGAACAATATCGATTGCAAAGAACGAAAATCAACATCTCTCCACGAAATTTTCTTTTACCTTCAATTTCTAATTAATGAAATTCAACTGCACGACCTCTGCACTTCACAATGCACTGTCGGTAGCAAACAAGAAAACTCTTGCAACGTTATGAGGTGAACTTTCTCGTCTTAAGAAGTTCCTTCTTAAGCACGAGAAAGTAAAATGAGAAATGACACGGATACTCACATGTTCAGATAAATCTGTGAATGCAACAATACTTTCGTCTGAACGAATCAGCTACTACTGACCTTAGTGTATCATTGTCATTTATATTCTTGAATTAATATAAAATTAAAGTCAGTAAATCTGTGTAAAAAATAGTGCGTGACGTACGTGGTCAAAATGATTTTATTTTGCTTGTAGGATTGCGCTACTCGGTTTATCGGCCTTGTGTCGCAACCTTCTCCACAGGCAAAATAAAATGTCAATTTTACCTCTCGTTTCATAAATAATTACAGATGACTACGGTTATAGTGAACTAACCTCCGGTTATAGGGGACTAACAGTTTTGGTTCACTAAATCCAATGATGTCAAAATTAAGTAAAATGCTCCACAATGATTAATTTGATTAATATACATCAAATATACATTTTGATTAATTCGTCAAAATACATTAACAGCACCCAAATGAAAATGTCAATATCTTTATTTTACCTTAAAAATGAACTATTTTCAATTGTTTGCTTCCTACATTTCTCATTAGTAATTTTTCTAGATACTTCTCCAGAGTTCATGTCCTCTTCACACTTGATTCCGCATTGTTCACTGCCTGAACGTATCTCAGTCTTGATACCCTGCAGTGCCTCTTGCACTGTTGGAACGCCGCGCCATCCCACTCTCCGAAGACCCTTTTACTCGCCTTATTGTTGTGACATACGAGATCATTTCGATAGTTTCATAGCGCAAGCGCCTAATGAAACTGATCGCTGAATGAAATATTCTGGGTCCCCCATCTCCGCCATCTCCACCTCAGGGCAGACTACTTGGATGATACCTCTATAAACTTTGGCCAACGATGTTTTTCCACACCGCTTAGAGTTGAAATTTGTGGCACAGAGGCTATACATTCTTTTTATGGAAAGAATTAATTTCCGGGACGTATTTCTTATGTTCACTACAGCCGAGTTCATAACAAACGAATCTACTTGGACTTATTTGTTGGTAAACATATATCATAGGTTTCGTGTGGCACGTTCATGTGTTATGCAATGGAGAAACAAAGGAGGGTTGTTGATCGTAACTAAGTTGTAATGATTTTCTGTCTGGAATAAAATGGAATATCTCCTCACAAAAACCCCTTGTAATTATTGGATCAAAGCTACAGTAATAAATAGATAAACTGAGCTTGTTCTCCAACATTATTTGATATATAAGTGAAACGGGACTAGAGACTTCGGTTCAGTATAACCGACCGTTCACTATATCAGAGTTCACTACAACCGGAGTCGACTGTATTCCCTACCCTTGAGTTTCGAATTGGCGAGGTCCGACCGCACAAACAAGCAGCACCCACCTAGCACCCACCTAGCTGCAAAAAACAAAAAACAAAATTACACAAAACAAAAAAACCTCCTACAGCTTAGCGCGACGTGGCGTGGCGTGGCGCGGCCGGCCGGCAGGCCGTGTCGTCCGCGTGCCTGCGCTATCAGCAGCCGCGCCGTGGGCCCTGCACACAACCCGCCGGCCGGCCGGGCGGCGCGGCTCGTATTTTTGCCAGCCCCCGGCCGGCGGCGACCGCGCGCCGCGAGTTTCGTTCCGTGTTGCGCGCCCCGAGCGCCGACGCGCGGAAACTTACGAGGGCTCGGGGCGAGCAGCGCTGCGCACTCGCGGTGAGGGAGGGCGCGGAGATAAGGAGCGGATTCCTGCGGGCGGGGGCATGCGTCTGCCGGGTTTGAGGTCAGCGCGGAGGGAGGCTTTTGTGGGAAGACACGGAGGTAGCTGGGATAGGGAAATGGCCGTGTCTTTGGAGATGAGTTAAGGCAGTGTTGTCAAGGTCGATGCCACGAGCGGGAGTCCGTGGCACGAGTGCCAAGGCGAAATCGCCTCTCCATGCAGTTCATAACCCCGCCGCAAGAGACACGCCCTCACTATTGTAAAGCGGCAGGGGTTACTAATAGTTTCCTATCCCGACGCTAGTTGCGCAGAGAAGCTTCGTGGCATGGCACGGTGCCGCGAGGCGTGCCACTGACATCGGTTGGTGACCTTGACATCACTGACTTATTATCAGTTATTATCTTATTCTCAGTTTATGCTGAGTGTTACTCAATAAATAATACTTATGAATGATTTTGAGATTTGAAAAATTTCATTAGTGAATTCATTATTTTCTGTCTTTTTCATCTATTAGTAGCATACCAACTTTGAGATTTATTTTGTCAATATACGGTTCTGTAGGACTAATGCGTACACGATACAATGAAAGCGCTTGAAGTATAAGTGAACGTCAATTGCCTTGGCCTGGCGTTCAAGATCCATTGTAAACCTATCTATAAGAAAAGATGTAGAGAAAAAAAAAGTTATGAAAAAAATTGAAGTTTTACTGTGTGGGAATTCACTAAAAGTTATTTTGATATAAAAAGCTCCAAAAAATAATATATGTGAGTACAATAATTTTTTTCTTTTCATTTATGTTTCTTCATTATTTTTGTTACAAATTGAGTGAGGTGAACCGGGGATTGTTAGGGGAAAGCAAGGCAGAGCAGAATAGGCAATGCAGGGAAGAGTGAGGTGAGGATACCTACAATACAATGAGAGGGAGGCAAGAATAAATATAATTTCTGTTCCTGTCTCGTATTTTTTATAAATAAATATCCAGGCAATGCGGGATATTCCAGCTGGTATTTTCATGACTGTAAAGAAGTTTCACCCACTTTCAAAACATCAGTAGTCAACTTTCAGAGAACAGACATCACTTTACATTGGAGAATTTGCTGAAATATCAAGCAATTCATTATCCTATACCTAAGTCATAGTGTTACATGGATTAATGACATTCCTGTTGCCTAATCCTCCTCTTATTTTATTGAAGATGTATATAATAAATTGTGAGTGTCCTTTTAAATTTCTATATTAAAATTTCATACGTCTATTTTAATGCCTATTTTAGAATTTTTAATGCCCAATTTGCCTATGTATTTTGATTATTTTAGTTTCTAAAAATCCGCTTAGTAATTAATAAGTTTTTGTCGGAAGTAACATACACTAGCCATTTTGAATGAGAACTATATATTTAATGCCATGGAAATTCTTAACTAATTAAAATTTTAACTACTAACATTCATACTTACAAAATAATTAAGACACAAAAAATATTACGACATCCATTTTTGGATTACATTAGGTTACATTTAAATTAGTTTTTTAGTCATAATTCACTATAATAATTAATTTACAAAGTCTATTCCTTAAAGCAGGGTCGCCCGTTAGGGCGAACGCGACAAATGTCTGGGGGGGGGGAAGTCTCGAGATTCCCGCGAAAAAAAACTTCTCTACATTTTTTCTCTATTCAGTTGGGATTTTTTTTAAAGTTCAAAACAATATTTGTGATAATTTAAAAAATACTTCTAGAGACTGAAAATGTCGGACGGGAGATAGCTTACAAAAGTTTGTCTGGAAGCCCATAAAACCCATAGGCGGTCATGTTCAACCCAGTTCTTAATTTTCAGCATTTTAGTTCAGCTCCTTTCCGAGTTCAGCTTTCTGGCAGCCTTTAATTTTACTCAGTAGTGCAACCAAGAGAGGCTCAAAGGACTTCAGTCCCTCCTCCCCATAAGACAATTAAACATATTCACAATGTAGTTATACTAATTTTCTTTACAGAAACAAAATTCATTCAATAACTCAATTGAATACGTTATAAACGTCTATAAATCAACAAATAATAATACATTATACATTGAGCATAAATGGAACTTTCTTTACAACAAAACAAAGACAGCTAGACACTCCACTTACAGCTCCCCCCTCCTCCCCTGGGAAAAATTGGTTGCGCCTCTGATTTTCACAGTCCTAATCTCGGCCGTACCGAGTCCGCCCCAGGCAGTACCAGTTGCGCGTGTTAGTCCGTTGCCTACAAAAAGGCGTGGGTGAGGAGGCGCTGGCGCAATCGCCTTTACGTAAAAGAGAAAGGATCCTCTGCGGGGACGTCTTCGTTCGAGCGAGAACCACGTAGCCCCCGCGAGGGCCGTCCAGCGCGACGACCGCAAGCGGCCGCAGCCTCTACCCCGCGCCCTTTCTTCTTTACCCGATGGCCCCCAATGCTCAGGCCGGAAGTGCTCACGGAGACGAACGGGAGATCCCGCTCTCTTTTCAGAAGCAGTAAGTTGACGAAGTTTTGTTCAGAGTTATACTACTACTTTCACCGAAACGATTCTGGATTGAAGCCATGCTCTACTCAATGTGCTATTCTAGTCGTATGCTTCTAATGACACACTTCTATGCTTCTAATGACACACTCACCAACTCTTCTCCAGGACTGTAATTTGACAAACTTTTGTTACGATATTTTGTTCTATTTCCTTTAAAACGGTACTGGATTGAAACCGAAGTAAACTTACTGTGCTATTCTACTCCAATATTTTCTGTAATGGCATTATCTCTCTATTAATAGTAAGTAAACAGAGATGATATAAGTCTGACACTCTCCGAGTACTAAATTTGGTTCACCACACAGTCTGAAGCACACCAAGTTGTTACTGAACTTCGGGCACTTCAAGTGGTTACTGAACTTCGCAAAGGAACGTTCAGAGTGATGTTTTTATACGAATACCTACTTTCCGCTTGAGCAGTAGTCGGTAGAATCTTATTTAATTCATTGACAATCAGCAGTAAATATTTGGAATTTTGTAGGTGTATTCTTCGAGGAACGGCTTTAAGCAGCATGATTGAACCAACCTAATGAGCGGATAGATCTTTCCATCGAAGCTACACACTTTAATTCTGCTCTGCAGTTGCTCAAATATTCTGTAACTTCTTCAGAACATTATTGTACTAAAAATAAAGAAATTTGATACGTTTAGTGTTTGTTAGTGGTAATAAAGAATTTGCATTCAGAGTGGAAAATGAGATGTAAATTGGTCGTTTTTCGAATTTTAATCGTCTGATTCCATATGGTGAATATGATAATGCGTGTCAAAACAACCAAGAAATAGGGATGTAGGTTAATGTTTCCAATGTTGAAATGAGAGCAAAAGGAAGAAAATGAACCATCAAAAATCAGAAAAAACAAAAACAAAAAACAATTCCATGTAAAACGTTCTGTAGAAACCAATATGATGATAGGAAACGCTGCCGAAAATGTTTGAATTAAATTATATAATACAATATTTCAGTGAGGATTACCGATCACCAATAGTTTCGAGGTTTAAATTTCAGGCTGAGTAATAAAAAAAATATTGTGAAGGTTTGTTACCATAATTCATTAACGCAAGTACAAAGACAATTCGCCTAAGTATAAAGAGAAATATGTTTGATTACTCCAGATTGATTGCGATGAAATACAAATGCGCACTATAATCGTTTTATTCAATAATACCTAAAATTGTATTTCTCTATTTACATCCTGCACAAATGGATATCAGGTTCAAACAGCTAGTTGACAACAAACACATCTCGATTAACCAAACAAGATAACGACCGTGTAAGTGGTTCAGAGTGGCAAATTCATTCATCAGCGTAAATCTCCCCTGACAACCCTGAGACCCATCATCCTCTCATTCATGCGTCACCGATTTACATAACAACAATCGGCTTGCGCACCACTCAAGGGACCCTTTCAGACGCTCGTGTGTACGTGTGGTTCACGCAGCCGCCGCCGGAGCGCGCGACGTGCACTGTCCCGATACGAATCGAAAGGGCCACGAGTGGAAAGATCAAAAAGAAATCTCAAGTGGGGTGAAAATTGGTATATAAAACTTGTCACATTATGAAGTGTAACGTTCAGAGGTATATAATGAAAGCTTATAAAAGACAGTACATTTAGTTAACGTGATGAAATAATTGACAGTGAGAAAGAGAAAGTTCTGGGCTTACATACGAGGTAGATTGAAGGAGACAAAGCGGCAGACATATTCAAAGAAATAAGGAGAGTGTAAAGGAATTCTAGAGATAACTGTTTGCGATTCAATAATCAGATGAAAAAGTGCAAAAGCGTTTCCAATCTGGAAAAATATTTTCCGGGCTGAGATTCGATCTTAGAGACTTAGGCTTCACGGAGCCCATTCGAGCAAGAAAAAGCAATCAATAAATAAATTGAGAAAATTTCGAACGTTATCTAGGAGCTTGATCCAACATACCACTCAAAATATGTTTGAAATTCGATAAACCGCGGTATCAGTCGGATGGATTGGGGATATCCATTTTGGTAAAATCTTGAGTACGGTATAGATGTTACTGTTGTTCACAGACAGGCGTACGGGCAAACATTTTGATAAAACCCACTTCTTCGACATCAAGAACCCACAAAACGTGGATTCTGACCACAATTAATTTATTATTCTCGTACTAGGAAATAATTTCCTACGACTAAGAGCAAGAAAAATCCAGTAAATCCAGTAAAAATCCAGAAAATGTTTTCGTAGAAAGGTCTCACAATACACGTTTTGTTTGACAAAAGCGTTACTTTTTCCTGCGTAACATTTTCTTAGCGCGTAGCAGCTTCTCTAGTTTGCAGTAGGAAACAAAATAAAAAATCGGTCCACTGACCGATGTGTCTCCCGCCGCCCGCCACATGCCGCTCGCCGGTCGTCCCCCGCAACAACACTTCGCGCAGTCACACGCGTCTCAAAACGAGCCTATTATGTACAATTCGAATCCAACCTACAATTTCCCCGGGCCGTTTCCTGCTCAAATTAAGGTAATTATCGGCGATCGCCGTCCGATTTATCGCGTTCGTGCCCGCGCGGGTCGCCCCGGGGTAATTGCCGCCGCGAACCAGCTTCATGGGGCGGTGCGTAATCGGGTGGAGGGGAGGGGGAAGGTGGGGTGCGGAGGGGGTGTGGTGACACCTGATCGGCGAGCGACGCCTTCGGTCGCGTGTGGGTCCTTACCGCACCCCACTCCCCACCTCCCGCTGTCTCGCACACCGCCGAAAGTGGAGAGACCGCGCGTTCGGGTGAGTCAGCGAGTAGGAGATGTAATTTTTCCTTTCTTGTGTCTGACTGTCAGGCTGTGGCTGCCAAATCTGCCACAACGTTCCATTTTTTTCTCTTTTGTGTGTTTTCTGGGTCCACTTCACACGTATCTTGTTTATGTTTCTGTTCACTGATGCCAAATTTGTGGAAGGATGCTTTTATTTGTTGTTGTTTTCTTAAGTTTAATTTCCATCAGTTCTGCCTTATTAGGAAATTCGAATGTTCAAATATGTCTGTTTAGCTTGTATTACAGGTTCTTGTAGAAAATTATGCTTTGCTAGAACTCAAATCGAGTTCTCAAGAAGTTCATGCCCAAGCAGTTCAAATGGCGTACTTACAACTCAACTTACAAAATTCCAAATATTTTCATCTGTGAACTGCACGATGCTGCATCTGGTGAATTCGTTTTTAATTCTCTTCAATACAATTTTGCAAAAAAGGCACTTTTTATAAGTAATTCTATCAGAAAAAATTCAAATGACGCAAATATCCGTGCAAAAATATCCACAAGCTCGTTCTTTTCCGAGTTAATCACTAGGGAGCGTTTGGGTGGTGCAACTGTGTGACGTGTGTTCAACAGCCGGGACGGCTCCTCCCACACACCTCCGCTCCTCGCTCCATCTCCACGCAGGAATTAATTGGCCATGTGAACCTGTCTGTTGTAACTATCTCCACAATGATAAACATGTATACGAGGCGAAGATCCTTAAGTCAATGGAAATTCTCGTACCTGTAGGCGTATGGTTACCCTTATTCAAGCAGGTGACAACACTCGTGGTTTTCCATGGCATTCCCCTGGATGGAAGAGAGAGGAGTGATTATGGGAGATAAATTGTTACAAATGAGATGATGACTCACATGACGTATGTAAAGCGAAAAACATTTAAGAAGTCAACCACATCACAATCACATCGATACCTTAGGCAGGACTGGAATCTACAGCTTTCAGTTTATTTTTGAACGCTACTTCAAACCTCTGCCCAACCCAGACAGGCCTGTGGGTATTTATCATTATATTTTATGTTTTTATCTTTAACTGTAGTTGGACGCGTGCAAACATTTTTCACTTCGTACATTTTTATTTTCAAAGTGAAAATAACTTCATATTAGAAACCAACTTGCATATCAAGCCCTGAGTAACATCAAATAAATAATACTTATTAATGATACTAATAGATTATTTATCTTTTGGTTTTATTTATAAAAGACTAAACATACCTATAGCTATTGCAATTAGGTTCTGGGTCAATACCACCTCCCCCTTCCATCTCGTTTTTGACATTTTTCTGTTTTCTGTTTTTTCTTTCCTCTATTGAATAAACAACGTGGTTCCTTGTTTTTCTTCTGAACACACAACTTAGCCTTCCTTTCTCGTGAATGCCACATACTGTTTTTAACGTTAAATAAGAAAATATCTACCGTAGATCATTACGCAATTTCATTACCTGTATTTAAATATTATACCGTTCTGTGATGGTTTGTGCTATAGAAATACTCTTTTGAAATACGATTCTGTAAACGTACCCAGAATTATCTAATAATATTCACCGTTAGCGAAATGAAACAAGGAAGGATCATTTATTAAAAAATAACTTAAAAAGAAGTTGGTGGGTCCAGCAACCTTCGATATTCAATTCCTCTTCTTCTTCTGCCACACAGTTTGTAATTCTTGCAAGTTCTCTCCTAGTATTGTAAGCGAAATGCATTTTCGTTTAAGTAAATTTACGTGTATTACAGGCGCTCCCTCCATCCTTTCATCCTTTCAATTTTATTTTCCCTTTTATTTTTTCTGTTGTGATAGCCTGACATGTCCAAACATTGCGCATTCCTCTCACTGATATTGATGAAACTCCGGAACGCGTCGAAGTTGACGTAAAATGAAATCCAATGAAGTGCCTTGACGAGATTTTCATTTTGGTGAAAAAATATGACATCTGAAAATGACATCTTGTGATTGGCCCGAGCTTCTGTTTCTCAAATAAAAAAGATTGAAATCGGAACATACACTCAATTTAGAACTGGTTTAATTTAGTTTCTGACATAGTATCATTGTCAATATCCGCACATTCATATCATTTTTAGTGATACATCATTTTCACGTTAATTTGTTTTTGTTATATCAAAGGTAAGAGAAAATTACTTTTACTATTACCCTTTTTGTCAATTTGTAACATGAAGTATCATCTACGACTCGTTTCAGGTACGCTTTACTTCAAAGAAAAACATTATTAAACATACTTCTGAAGTTACAAGAAGATAAATAGATTCTTTCGTCATACTTGCTACATTGCGTCTCAAATATCAATCTAACGTTCTTACCAAAACCACATCCTTTAGACCGCAAATGACAAGAACGTGATAATTATCTGTTCTGTGGTCAATAAGCCAGGGATAATGAACCTAACGAGAATCGAAAACACAAAGTATTTCTTAACTTTGGTTTGTTCTTGGAAGGTACCGCGTCACAGGCTGAATTGTGGTGAACTAAGTTCTCTCCGTGGAACATCGGGAGTGAATCACAAGCTCGTTACGAACCGCTTGACGTGCTTGTGAAACGGAAAATCGATGTCTAATCTTACATCCATCATTTCTGAAACATCCTCGCTGTGTTTTCTAAGTTAGCCAATTTTTATGTGCCCAAACTCACGACATAACTCAAGATTGAATTGCATAAGTTTTTGAAACGTGGTTCAACATAGATGAACTGTGAAATATATTTGAAAAATACAACAAAACTCTTACGTTAAAATATTACAAAAACTTTTCGTAAAGAATTCTAAATAGACGTTTTCGGACTAGGAGTAAATTACGTATTTATTGATCGCTTCAGTCGGTACAACTAAAAAAACAGTTTCCCTACCCAGAAAAGAGAAATCCGACTTTTTCCATCTCAGGATACGTAACCTGACATAATACTAAAGCAGTATAAACTGCTGAAATTAACTTCCGATAGAGACAATTTGTACGTCGAATTTAGAAATTCCCATCTCATCTTTTTGTCGATTAAAATACAAAGCTTACAGCGCTATTTACGCCGTTAAAACTCGACAGAAAGCAATTTCGAGACCACTTTAATGTCGGATCAGAAGAGAATCCTCGACGTACCATTCTTTATGAAGAGTTGTTTCGTGTCCCCGTCTCCACTTACTTTTAGCTTCCCCCAACCCTCGGCAAACTTTTCGTCCGACCTGCGTTCACGTGGTCGCATTTGGAAAGAAACTAATAGCGGTTAAGGCGAAGTCATTCTCCAGATGACATCCGATGAAGGCAGTTTAAGGCCCATTACGCCGTTTCTTTTTCTCCTGTCAGCCAGCCTCTCGTGTCATAGAGGCGGGCTCGCCCGCAGGGACCCGCCCCGTCACGACGGCGGGCTTGCCCTCCGACCCCCGCGCTGTCATTACGCTTGTTCCGGCCAGAGCGAGACGCCGCCCCCGCGCTCCCCGCCCCACGCCCCCGCCCCGCGCCCCCGCCACAGAGCGCCGCCCACGCCCGCCGCCCACCCGGGCAGCACGCTGCTGTCTCCGAACGCAACACATCGCCAGGCGCTGTCTCTCCCGCTTGCGGTCGCCGAATAGCTCTTCCTGCATTTGCTGAGGTTGTCTTCGTCGCTAACAGTGTCGACCGCTACACAGTTCGATATTCGCTGCTCTCACTGCCACCGAAGCAATGCATCTTCTACCCCGTTGCCTCGTGTGGATTTATCTCGTTCACTGACACCGACACAAGACCGCCCCTTTTCATTCGTCTGATTATTCTCGTTCCTCGCAACTCGTCTCATTATCTCAGCGTTTCCCATTATCACTTCTCCCTATCCCTTCTCTGTCTCATTCTTTCACTAGTGCCAACGTACCTAACACATCACCTCAATCTCAGCACTCCACATGCCTTCATTTCCTCTACCTATCTCCTACTGACACCGTCTGCTTTCACTTTCTCTACTTTTCCCGTAAACAACATAATGCCTGTTTTCCTCTCTCCTTTCCTCTCTCTCTCTTCCTTCTTTTCTCCCTCCCTTCCTCCCTCTCCCCCTCTCTTTCTCCCTCTCTTCCTCTCCCTCTCTTTCCCTCTCTTCCTCCCTCTCTCCCTCCATTTATTTCTCTCTCTTGGCCCTTTTCCCTTACTGCCTTCGTAAGCTCTGTCCTCTGTGCTCAACAATCGTCATCCTTGCAAGTCGACACGCCACTGTCATAGTCATCGAGGCAATATGTTGTCTTCCCCGTCTTCGTTTTCTGTATGCTCGGCGCTTCTAAATTGTCTTTTCTCTCAACTCGTCGCCAATGCTACCCATCCCATAACCACGTCATTCCGACGTTTGCGCTCTTACCACACCTTTTTCTTCGTCTGATTATTATCGGCTCTTCGTCTCATTATTCTCAGCGTTTCTTCTTCTCTTATCACTTCTCCCTCTGTATTCTCTCTCTAATTCTTTCTCTTGCTCCATCGTCCCTAACACATCAACTGAGCAATCTGCATAGGGTGCGGTCTTCGAATTACTCTTTCGGTCCGTGCAAGCTCTTCCTTCACTGCTCTTCTTTCATGACTCTCGGAGCCCTCAACTACCACACTCTTGACACTGAAGATTCTCTCCGCCGATTCATGTTGTTAACATCACCTCTTTACCTTGCGTGCGGTCATTGCATCACTCTAGCCTTTCATGCAAGCTCTCTGATTAATCAAGCTCCATCGCCAGAAATTAACTCCACCTTACATTACAATACACGTGCACCACTCCCTTCCCTTCCTCCCTCTCCCTCTTTCTATCACTCACTATGGAAAAACGTGCGTGCCTCGAATGCTCCACTTGTGCTCACCTTTCCTTTGGCACCTCTTTTGATCTTATCACCTGCCATCCTCTGCCCCGACAGCACTTTTCTTTCTTTGCTCCTCAAATAACATGTCTTGCTCTACTCCCCTCAAGCGCCTCTCTCCTTACTGCGGTCTCCGCGCATCACCCTTACCTTATGTACCCGCGGGCTGTATCCTCATCGCACTTACCTTCACCAGTCTTACAACATTCTCCCGTGCTCCCCGCTTCCTCTCGAGCCCTTTCCAATACGACGGCTGAGCAACTCCTTCGCTTGCGGTCGCTTCATCACTCTTACCGACCCCACAAACTCTGTTCTTATCCGTCGCTTTCACACCAGCTGTGGCGACTCAGGGTAACAAATGATGTCACTGCAGTGCCTCCGGCAGGAAGATCCTAAGGTTCGCCAGATAGCCAAGTCGAGTTCAGCCGCTCTCTGGGGGAGAATTCTAGCGACCGGCTGCTCTGATCGATAGTTTCCATGGTTTCTCCGATTAACACCAGGCGGATTGTCACAGCAGTACCTGACGAAAGGGGCCCCGCGAGCGTAGAGGCTACGAGCGTAGAGGATGGCTAATGATGTGATCAAAAGAGGTGCCAAAGGTGAGGTGAGCACAAGTGAAGCATTCGAGGCACGCACGTTTTTGCATATTGGGTGATAGATCGCGCGCACTCATACATGCACTACACCATCACGGAGGGCACCACGGGAGACCAATCGGGGAGTTATAGCTTGTTCCAGCTGGGGCGGGGGCTCACTTGTTGGAGATACCGGGATGAGGAAAACCCCGCAAGTCGACGAGTAGTAATGCACCGGATCTCACCCTCCAGCGAAGAAAGGGTTTAAGCGACCTCCCGGGATAAGCATGTAAAACACATAAGGAAATAATAACCAGAACAATTGATACGGCCGGAACACGAAATAATCAATCAATCCATCGCTTTCGCTACAGAACACCTATCTCTATCTACCACCCCAAGACTCACTACACTCTGCTGCCCACTATGTCACATACCTCGCGCCTCTGACGGAGGTCCTAGGTTTGAGTCCGGGTAGTCACAGGACTTTCGATTCTAGCTAGGTCCTATTCTGTCACTGTCTGGAAAATAATTCTAGCACCGGCTTCTCTGATTGGTAGTTTCCGGTCGTTTCTCTAATAAATACCAGGGAGAATGCCGAAGCAGCGCTCTTACAAACGAGTCTCGGACCGCGTGCGCTCTTATCTTCCCCTTCCTTGTCCTATCCTCACCTCTTACTTATACAGTTACACTTACATCCACTGCATTACCACACATGCCGGGAGACCAGTTGAGAACTTAGAGCTTGTCCCGGCTGGGGCTCTGCCTCGCTGGTGAGAGATACCTGGTAGCGAAAAATCCCCGCATTCAGACGTAGGCTGGATCTCGACATCCAGCGGGTGAAAATCGCCTCTTCCCGCGATAACAAATATTCTCTACACTTACGAGACTAATGACCTTAGCAGTTGACGCGCCCAGTATCACTAATCAATCAAAAAGCCACCTCGCACCGCCTCTCGTCTGCAGTGATCGAGTCCTCCTTCACGCACCAATAAACTCTCGTGCATAAGCAGCATCACTGCTGAACCCCAACCTCTACCGTCCCCCGTCACTCGCGATACTCATTTGCTTTGTTTTCCACAGCGCGGCAAATCTGCTTCATCCCCTTCAACTTCGCACCCAAATCAAGCCATCCTGTGCTCCCCTTCTCACCTGACTCTCCTCTCCCCCGCTTCCGCGCACTCGACACTCTCCGCTGCATGCTATGGAATACAATGAATTGCATGCAAAATCTCTCGAAAAATTACAGAAATATTCTGCAAAATGTATAAGGAGAGGACGTTCTAATTCTCAGTTTATACCGTGGGAACCTTTGGAAAAATACAGAGAGAAATTGCGACGTAGTGCGTTATTCAAATCAAAAATAGGTGATCGTCCATGGAAAGAAGTACGGACCAGATTATCAAAGCCGACATACGTCGCGCGGAAGGATCACTGTTCTAAAATTCGCAAAGAAAACAGTGAGCAGGTGGTGGATTTAATTATTAATAAACCAGACAATAAGTTAAACCCACGCTCGTCTGTGTATTATTGCAACCTGCATGACGTCACAGTAGGAACTCCTTACCGTCATCTTCCAGGATCGGATCGATATCATAATCCTATATCGATTATGGCGGCCCTAATAATATGAAATATTGAACATCTGTAATCAAAATTAAATTAATCTACAAGTTTTGATATTTAAAAATGCAATATTAAAATATTTTTGTATTCACGAACAACATTTTGTATAAAAAATTTATTAAATGCCCCTAACAAGCGGGAGCTCCAAGAACGTGTTTAGTCTGCTTGTGCATTCATCTACCTCTGCATCACCCTTATCTGTGCCTTGTGCATCACTATCGTCTCTACCTGCTTTCCTGCTCAGCACTTACTTAGTAGCTTTCTTTACTCTTGATATCGTCCTCCTACCCGCGGTCTCTTTGCAGGTCTCCTTTCACGAATTCTAACACCTCCTTCGCATTTTCCCGCTTCCGACCCTCCCTCGCCGCTCTTCCCTTCCATCTAACTTTCCCTCGCCTAACTTATTTTACATTTTTTTGTTATTTCTTGAATCGCTTTTCCTTTTCATGAACTCGACACTTTCCATGCTTGTTTGCCTAAAGCAGTGTTTCCCAACCTTTTCCTTGATTCGACTCATTTGAAAATAATGGTTTGCTGCATCGACCCCCTTCATTGTTTTCTACTATACACAGCATACAAAATTATTATAAAAAAAATAATTGAACATAACTGACTTAGTTTTGTGCTATCACTATGCTTTTGCATTATCACTATTTTTTAAACTGACAAATATAAACAAGTTTTCAAAAATCATAGACTATAATTGTGATAAAATTTTATTTTATTAATTTCACTTGTGTAAAATTACGTACGATCTGTAAATAAGAAATATATTATTAGGTGTTTTGTAGACTTATATAAGTAAAAATAATAAGTCATAAATAATTTTGTAATCAATGGGATATTGTTCTTTGTTATAGCAATCAGTCATTGGTACATGTTTGAATATCAATCCTCAATCGATTTCTTGATTAACAACGACCCTCTTTGAAATGTCATCAACCCCGGGATGTCGATGCCAACCACGCTGGGAAACCCTGGTTTAAAGCAAACACTATCATTCTCATTACCTTCTTGCCACTCCAATTTTTTTACTTTTGTATCCAATAAGTGTCTTCAATAGTTCGACAGCTCTTTGATTTACTGCTCAACGCATGCCTTATCACTAGCCTCTAGATCCGGTAACGTAGTTCGTTTCAACTCTCATTACCCTAATACAGAGGTTACCAACGGGGTCGGTATAGAATCTCTGGGGGTCGATGAAATTTTGAAGGGGCTCAATGGTGATCAAGGTGTCGATTGGGGGGTCAATAGCCAAAATGAACCGACGCCTGATTTGTATAATCAAGATACCATTGATTATAAAAAATATATTAATGAAATTAATTATTATACCAAGCAACAAAACAATAATAAGTTATAAATTCGCTCCCCT
Organism: Acheta domesticus; assembly: GCA_031308135.1. Classification (NCBI taxonomy): domain Eukaryota; kingdom Metazoa; phylum Arthropoda; class Insecta; order Orthoptera; family Gryllidae; genus Acheta; species Acheta domesticus. The sequence continues at coordinate 45,029,339 of JAHLJT010009419.1, forward strand.
TCTTTGATAGCCGTCAACCAACCTAAGAGTTAGGATGTTCAGAAAACTCAAGAAATTAACCAATACTCCACAGCGATACTCTCTCGCGCCCGAATGTACTATCCACAACAGACACAGGAGAAATATTGTGGCCAGTTCTTAAAAAAACACTCAACATATAACCATTGTATTATAATGAAAATTAGAAACTCAGTTTCTCAAAAGAGGCAGAGTCTTAGATTATTGAAAATCGAAGGATCTGCGAGAATATTGGAGTAATATAACCTTTAAAGTATTTATGTGTAATCTTTGGGGCCATGATTATGGTGCTGCATATTATGGAGAAAACGAAAGGGAGTCATTGAAACAAACTATTCTCTTACAAGGGGTTCCATTCCGCGCTCGACTGTCGTACCGAACGGACCTCGCTTATCGTTGTGAACAGTGATAGCGGTGTGAATTTGAAAAGACTGTGAACCAGCGAAAACCTTGTGGACTGTGGAAACAGTGCCACTAGTGAGTGCTACGTATTATGCACAACGGGTACTGCCCGACAACCGGGCAGATCATCAGTAATGCCTTAACAACACTAAATAGTGATTATTCCATCCCAGAACTCAACGTATCGATGTTGTATGAAGAAGCAACGGAAACCATCAGTTCAGAAGTTACATCAATGGAATCTCAATCAAGCCAAACAACAATGGGACCCTCAGCCAAATCAACAGACCTCGTTCGGACAGCAAAACCTGGACTCATTACAAGGTAACGCTTCAGGCCAACATGCCGCAGGGCAAAATTTAAAGCGTCCTTCTGATGATGTTACCTTGGCTAACGAAACAAAAGGTCTAATCTGCAATCAAAGCAAGCCAGCATAGACAGTTCAACGCAGTATTCATATTCGGTCCCCACTGGCAACAGATTTCAGCCACTGAGCAGTGAACTAGAACCCAACAATCAAAATTGGTTTAGTTACATAAATTAAACCTCGCCAAGTGTGTCAGAATCTGTTAAAATCCCGCCAATCTATGTAGCAAATATAACTAACATCACGAACTTTAGCAAGGAAATCAATACCAAAGTGACAAATAGTTTCACACTTCAATTCATAAATAATAGAGTTAAAATACAACCAGAGAAAATCAGTGACTTCAGAGACATAACCAAATATCTAATAAACACAGGAAGACAATTTCATACTTACAAGGACCCAGCAAATAAGAAATTCTCAGTTGTATTCAAAAACCTACACACATCAATCACAGAAGAGGAAATATACACTGAACTGAAAGAGAAACACCCATCACTCATTAAAGTTACCAGACTCCGAAAAGACAATAACCCCAATTCCAGTAATAGCAGCCGAATTCAGTGGGGAAGAAAACATAGAAACTATTTTAGAAATAAATCATATTTGTAATCTCATTGTAAAAGCTGAAAAGAGAAGGAGACCTAAAGGCCCCATTCAATGCATGAGATGTTTAGACTTTGGCCATACAAAAAATAATTGTAATCATAAAATAGCATGTATTTATTGTTCCAAAAATCATTATTCTGCAACTTGCCCCATAAAAATGAACCATTCAAATGTTATCATTGTCAAGGAAACCACCGAGCAGACCTCAGAACAGTAGAATGCCCTTATTATAAAAAAATTAGCCAAAACCCTAACCTCAACAGTCCCCAAAATAGAACTAGAACCAATGAATCTTCAACAGCGCCACCTCAAAATACCCAAACTAACTTTCCCGGACTGAGAACCACTCAAAACATCCCCAACTTTACACACATAAACAACAGAAACACAGCTCAAAAATTTTAATCAGCGTAACAACCCCCAAAATCTAAACTCTCATGCACACACAAACGAGAACAGTTTTCTCAACTCCCTGATCAACACGATAGCTACTCACATAATCAATATAATCAACTCAATTATACCATCCATAATAAGCAACATACAATCATCCATCTCAGCATACATTAATAATAATTATGCAACAAACACAAATTAATAAGTTACTCATGCTCAATTGGAATGCAAATGGATTAATCAATAAAGTCAATGAACTAAAATACTTCTTGCAAGATAAGAAAATTGACTTTGCATGTATAACTGAAACACATTTAAACAGCAGTGTAAAATTCACCATACCAGATTATAAAGTAATCAGGACAGACAGACAAAATAATAATGGAGGAGGAGTAATGATACTCATAAAGAGCACAATATCATGCTATCAAATAATACTACCACCAACCCCTGGTATTGAGGACAGCAGCAATTAAGTTCAATAATAACAACAATCTGGAAACTACACTAATAGTAGCATTATAGGCCCCCCCAATATAAAAATCCAAAATACCAATCTCAGCGGTATTATTAATCAACACACTCCAACAATAATCTTAGGAGATCTTAATGGGAAACACATACAGTGGGGAAGTAAAAGTAATAATTCAGCTGGGACTCAATACTACAATTAATAAACTACCACAAACAATATAATAGCACCCAATGAACCAACCTACTACCCATATGATCACTCTAGGAATCCAGATATATTAGACATAGGTATAACAAATATACAACAAACATTTTTTCTCCACAGTACACCATGAAATGGACTCTGACCATCTACCAGTAATAATAAAACACAACATCCACTCCCCACACACTCACCCATTCCTCAGAATCAACACACACATAATTAATTGGCACAAATTTAAAAATAATGTAAAAACATCCATCCCAAAATTTAAAATATTAAATACCCTCCAGAAATAGACCAAGCAATAACAATACTCAATACTATTATATTAAGTGAACTACAGAACAGTAAATCAAACAATCACTTATAAACACACACAATAAAAAAATGACCTACCCAAAAGCATAAAAAATCTAATCTACACAAAGAATAAAACAAGAAGATTATGGAATCACACTAGAAACCCTGAAGTCAAAAAGGAAACTAAATCTATTAACTCTATATTACCAAAAAAACACTTTTCATTCACAAACAGCAACAATATAACAACATGATCCAAACATTAAGCTCTAGTAACAATACATTGTGGCAGTTCAAAAATAAAATACTTAACAAAAAGAATACCATTCCTCCACTTAAAACTAGCACAGGCAAAAAATTCTCACCTTTTGAAAAAGCTGAAACCCCTAGCAAAACATTTTGAAGATACATTCAAACCCAATGATTCCCACCCACACAACCTACATCAAACAATCACACAGATAGCAACATCTCCTAATTATGATATACCCTCCAGAATCAGATTCACATCTCCTCAGGAAATAACAAATATAATAAAAGCACTCCCCAATAAAAGGCCCCAGGACATGACAGAATAAACAATAAAATACTCAAAAATCTACCAAACCAAGCCATAGCATTCCTAAATAATATTTATTACTCTTCATTAAGAACAGGATATTTTTCCACTTTTATGGAAACACTCTATAGTAATACCCATACCAAAACCAAACAAAAATCCATCAAATGTAGAAAATTATAGACCAATAAGCTTGTTACCCTCTTTATCAAAAATTCTAGAGAAAATCATTCAGAAAAGACTCAACAATTACCTCAACAAAAATGGTATCATCCCCAGACATCAATTTGGATTCACAGAAAAGCTATCAACCACTCATCAATTATTAAGAATCACTGAAACATATTTCATACAGCATTCCAGAGAAAATTACACACCATATCAACCTTTCTAGACATTTCCCAAGCATATGACAGAGTATGGCATGAAGGTCTCAGGTACAAACTTAAAATTAATGTACACCCAAGTACTTAACCAACATCATCAATAGCTTCATAAGCAATAGAACCTTTGCAGTTTCAATAGATAAACATCTCTCAAACCCCAAACCAATTTTGGCTGGACTTCCTCAGGGCTCCCCATTGTCACCTATATTATTTAATATTTACACTGCTGATATCCTTAAATCCAACACAATCAATATAGCACAATTTGCAGATGATACAGCATTGTATTGTTCTAGCACATTACTTGATATATTAAGAAAACACTATACAACAATATCTAAACCAAATCAGTGGTTGGTCAAACAAATGGAAATTAAATTAAATCCATCCAAATCAACAGCAAAAATCTTTTCATTAAAAACAATTTCAACACCACCACCTCTCACACTGAACAATAACATTATTCCTTGGACCCCACAAAACAAAACAGTGAGATATCTAGGACTACATTTAGACACTAGACTTAACTGGAAAGAACATATAAACATTAAAACACAACAAACAAAAGTCAAACTAATCCAATTAAAACCATTAATAAACAACCACAGTAAAATAACAATAGAAAATGCTAAGCTCATATATACAACAGTAATAAGACCCCTAATGCTCTATGCCTGTCCTGTCTGGATTAATGCAGCAAAAACCAATATCCATAAATTACAGGTCATACAGAATAAATTCCTGCGAACAATAACCAATGCACCCTGGTTCATCACAAACAAACAACTTCATAAAGAAATTCAAATAAAGCCTATCATACATCATATCACCAAGTTATCCCATAATTTTTATAACAATTTACCATCAATTACACAACTATCCCAATATAACCTAGGCAAAGCACCCAGAAACGCAACCAGAATAAAAAATAGATTTCCCAAGCATGTTTTAATGTACAATTTGCCAATTTGATGATTCCTGTGAGGTGCCTCAGTGGGTTTCCTCTCCCCAATAATTAGTTTGTAAAGAAGTAATAGTTTAGTTTTTTAACGTAGATAATAAGCATCAAAAAAATGTGAGAAAGTTTGTATTGCTAAACTGAGCCATGTATAATCCTCAAAATAATAAAAATTATTAAAAAAAACAAGGGGTTGACAAAAGCAAAAGGTTGGAAATCCCCTGCTCTAATGCTCCCATCTCCTTTACTGCCTTCAACCCATTCTTGGAACTGCCCTTTCCCCGTACAGCAACCATTGCCTCATCTTTTCTCCGAGTTTGGTACCACGCCTCTTCTCTACCACCCCTCAATCTTTTCTGTTCCACCATCTGCCTTCTCCCCTCCCCCTTGCACTCCACCCCCGCCCAACAAAACGCTACGCGACACCCTCCGTCGCCCGTCACCGCCCACTCGCCCGCGCTGCCCTGAAATGAAGCAACCGAGAAAAAACGATCCTAAACATCTTTCTTCTCTCTCTCGATCATCGATGTCGAGATTTACCCTCCAACGACATAATGACGGACCGAAAGCAGCCGGGCTGGCACTGTTCATTACCAAATGGACCTGTGAATTGAAAGAAAAAAAAGGAAGACGCACGAGGCGCGTTTATACCGGACTTCGGTTTCGAGGGTAATTGAGGAATCGTAAGTCACAACGGACCCTGACGAGCTATTTAGGGAAATGTTTACCCCGAGATGGTCGCTCCTCCCGACCTCAATTACAGCGTCGATTCTCTGTGTTTATCCTCCCGATGAGGACAACCGCAGCGCCATGCGTTGTTGCTGAGGTGGAGTAATCCCGCTTGGTCCGCGGCCACCTCTGTCGTCGTCTGAGGCCATAGTTGCGTGACCACTGCGAAACTGACTGCTACAAGCGCCATTAGGATCCGTATCGATTAGTGCGAGAAATGGAGCGGTCGGTCCAAAACGTGATCAACGTCAGGAGAGTATACGATTTGTGTCTTCGTTTCATGTTCGTATTCTCAAAAACGTCAATCAGAGATTCTAAATTTTAATTTATATACTCGTATGTGAGGATTGTAATATTTATTAAATAGAATACAGAAAAAACATTTTTTAACATTTTAAAGAAACAATCATCCAAAAACCAAGTGGGCTTCCGCAGGGTCGTGAACTATCCTTTTGTCTGCACTTTGCAGATTATGACACAAGGGTTTGATGATTTGATAGTGTTGTCCGAGTGAGTCAACTGCCTAAGGTCATTATTCCCGTGACGTGTAGAGGATGATTTTTCTCGACGGGAGGCGGTTTCGAGTGTCTTCCCCGATGGATGGTGACATCGGGCGTCGATCTACTTGTGTATGGTTAGCGAGGTTTCCTCGACCAAGTATCTCCGAGCAGCGCCCCAGACGGAACAAGCTCTAAGCTCCGACCGCTCTCCCGGCTTTTGTGGAAGTGTAGTTAATGTAAGTGTGTGTGTAACGGATAGGATGGATCGCGCCATGGACCATGTTCCGTTTGTTTAGAGTACTGCTCCGGCATCGCCTTTTTTGGCCTGGTATTGACCGGAGAAAACCCCGTCGGAAAACTACCGATAAGAATAACCAGCCGCTAGAATTCACCTTCAGGCTGACTGGACATAACTTGACCCAGCTATCCAGGCTAGAGCAAAATCCTGCCACCATCGGGACACGAACTTACGACTCAAAGGAAGGAAGCGCACATGCCCGGTGATGGGTAACTCGCAACATTCATTGCCATCTTGCGTAACTCGGAAACCAAGCGCCCTAAGCCCTTGAAAAGCAGATTTTCCTATACACAGAGAGCCACGAGTTATGTTTCCTAAACCAAAATCTGCAAAATGATATGTATTGGGCGGGGCTATTACATTGTTTTGAAGCATTTCTTAGCACCAAGATTCAGAAACATCCTTAAATGATTTAAAATCTGGAGAATGATGCATGAATTCAAACTAGCGTTTATAAATTATAAAAATGGTGATGAAACTTTACTGTGTAGATGAGGTAACGATGAAATTCAATGAAATATTTATCCATTTCAGGTTACAAAGTCAGTCATATTTGCATGGAACATGCATGGGCATGGACATATTATTAGTGTACCTATGTACCTATTAGTGTTAGAGCTTGTTCCATATAGTTGTTAGATATATCAGCGAATAATACATTCTCTATTTTATACTATCAAGTTACTCATTTCTGGACCGCATTTCTGAAAAAAATCGTTAAAAATGTTCGTCCGTAAACTACGTAAGGTAGAACAAGCAACCACACTGATCGAATGTATCTTGTAAAATACAAACAAATCCAAGTTACACATTCGTCGTACTGTTGTGAATTTACATCGCACGATTTACAGATGAAAAATTTAAGACGTCATTATGTGAATATCGACCCCGGATCGCGCGGCAGTTGTAGGATAAAAGCACAGCTGAATGCGAATGGGCGTAGATACAGAAACCACATCGGTTAGGTTTTGTCAATACCCCCTCCCACAACTCTGGCCCACTAGTATCAGGGGCGGACCCGGGCGATCATTTGGGGAGATCACAGATTATTGTTATATAATAAACATATTTGTAAGTATATTGTATATTATTTTTGTAGTGTATAACACAATAGAATCTTTTTAAAATACTTACAAAAATTCTAACAAAATTTATTTAATGTAATTAAATTCATTTAATTTTTTAAATAATTTTTTCAAATAAATGAAATTCACCAGCGAAAACTCATAGAAACGTTTGTGGAAGCGCACTGGCCCTCGTGCCACTGTAGTATATTCTTGTTATTGTTATTGTATCTTGAAATATTTCCCCCGCATTCAATTGCAGCAGTAATTAAAGAAATTAATACTGCCTTAAATAAATTTCTGAAGACGATTAATTGTTTTAGAATTTTTTACAAGATACCTTAAAAATATTGTTGAACAGGAACCTACTTTTAGTGGCGTTGGCGGAGGGGTCCTGTTTGAAGGCCCTTACTTTAGGGGCCGCGGTGTGTGGGGCCGGTTTCACCATTCATCCCTGATGCAGATAGTCCAAGGACACGAAGTCGGGGAGGACGTTCGTATCGGTGACTTGTAAAAACTATTGTGGAAAGAGAAACATGAATTGAAAGTGCAAAAGATAACAAAATTACCTTCAAAGTTATTTTGTATTCGTTTCAAGAAATTATGAGACTCATTACAAGCTAACTCTTCAAAACTTCCTAATGTAGTTTATTCTTTCGAGAGGTGACCAACAATTTCCGGGTTCTCTTTTTACGTCTCATGTTTTCTCCGCAAATACTATCAAATTGTTGTTTTAGAATACTAAGAAATCTGCAACAAAAAATGGGAAGAAAGCTAATCTTGATCAGCAATTTTTGATTAGCGTGAAAGCAATCCTTGGATAAAACGTTTTTGCGCAAAAAATAAATTCCTTTAATTAGGAGTAAAATAAACTGAGTTTTAGATAATACAAAGATATATGTTGGCCCCGTGACAAGATCGGTAAAGCAGTCGTGCCATAGTGATCACTGAACCGTGGGGTTGCGGGTTCGAGTCCCGTTTCGGGCATGGATGAATGTGTTCATACTTTCACCCCTATCATTGCGATTTCGTTTCATCCTCATACCCTACTCATATCATTACTATTTCGTTAAATCCAATAGTGGTCGCTAATGACCTAGTAGTTGATGCGACCTTTCTTTTTTTTTTTAAAAAAAAAAAAAAAGGATATGTCTCTTAAGATATTTGCTAGCAACTTGGTTTCATACGATAATGTTATAAGTTTGAACAGAGGATTAGCTAAAACTGAGAATAATATTGCACAATCAGAATATTTGATTTGTTGAAACCAAGAATGCTTTCATCTACAGTCCATTACAAATTCAAAATAGTACTATGCATTTAAATATATTGTGTCGGAAATAGGTATTCGCCATCTTCCCCAAGTCAAAGTATGTTTGTGAACCTCTTGATGTAATTTCTCCGTATTTATTATAAAAACACTATTACAATAGATTAACATTTTGTTCAAATGCAAATAAAAATTAAACAACACAAAATTAAAACATAACCCCGACATTTACACCTTCCTTTACATGGTAATTCAAAACACGACAGATTTCATTACGTAACATTCATAGTACAGTCAATTACAGTCAATACATTACATCACAGTAAAGGACAGATTTCAACGTTATATATCATGAAAAAAATGCACTAGGAACTTCGCATTAAAAACAAGCCTTTCATAACACTAGTACTTGTGAATGTAAGCCCTGTCCGTTTTCCCACCGCGCAGAGAACGCATTTGTCCAAGTCATGAGGGTTACCAAAGCGAATATTTGTCATGTTGAGCACGTGCCAAACTTTTAGGCAGGAAGCATTATGCGCGGATGTATTACTCACATCGTGCCTTTGACTAGCAGAGCACCACTTGGATATTGTTATGCCAGCAACAGTGAGGGTGCAAAACGGGAATAAAAATAGACAGGAAACTGCACAGGTACAATCGCTAGTACAGCGTGATACGGATGTCATAGGGGTTTATGAGGGTAGACGTTTTATGCAATGCGAAAAGCGCGGAGTGGGTTTCATTTGACTGATCATGGGTATCGTCATGTAGTGACGTCACGGGCAATTAAGCAAGATCATCAGCTGCAGGATGCGAACATGTGAGACTTCAACTTTCCTTTAAATGGCATCATCGAAAACAAACTACTTATTGACTTTGAAGTATTTACCATTATGAAAGGAAATGAATAACGATTAAAATCTATATTCAATTTGTTTCAATACTTTTTCCCCCTGAACATGAGAAATATCGAATCACTAGACACAAATAACCAAATTTTTTGTACAAAATATTTAAAACGTGACAATGGACAAATGGAATAGTAATACAAAGAATTATGTGGACAAAAAACAAATAATAAAAAAAATTGTAAGTATTCGTATGTTTTAAAAGTTTTTTAATGGTCGTAAATTCAAGCTACAAATTATAATGTAATGAATAGAAATACATTATATGCACCAAAATAATGAAGAACAATTGAAGATGAATAATGTTTGCTTATATGAAATAAGAACCACTACATAAAAATAGAAATATTAACATCAAGGAGACATGGTACACAGTTCAAGGTTTGCTTCTAAACGACAACAAATCCCAAATACAATAATAACATGTTCAATAGCGTTTGAAAGTAACAGCAAATAA